>VOPJ01011647.1:0-12226 GCA_014673585.1 Semibalanus balanoides
ACGTTCGCTTGTGTCGGATTCCAGGAGAGGGTCGAAGAACCACGGCAGTACAACCAAGTCAAAGTCAGACTCCAAAGTAGACATGACAGCAGAGCTATGAACGTCCAGCTGTGGAGTACAGACCGTCTGTGTGGACCAGTGACACCGACTACCCCACCGACTGTTGATGCAGACGTGAAACTGGCGGACGACTTCAGTGGTGGCCAAGTGGACATCCTCATCGGTACAGACCAGCTGTACGACATCGTCCTGTGGGACCAGATCGCTCTTGGAGAAGGACTCAGGGCCATCGACACGATCTTCGGCTACGTCATCCACGGCCGCAGCGACGCATCACTGTCGCCAGTCAACAACAAGAACCACATAGCCGCACTGTCACCCCGGAGTGGAGCAATAATGTGGGAACCTAAGGACACACAAATCTGCATCTTTACAGAACACGACGAATCGCAGAGAAGAACGTATCAAACATCCGCCACTTGGGAGAAGAAGGGAGCTATGAGATGGGCATATTGTGGTATCCAAGAAGCATGTCGCGAGTCACCAACTACCAGGCCACCAGATTGTCCCAAAAGCGGACCAGACAAAAGATGGGAAGAAACTGGAGACCACCCAAGCTACTGCGAATATGATAACCATTCTCGGCCTGTTGCGTGACTCCGTGTCGAGGATTCACTCCAGTCCGTGGACACCAGTTCAGCCTTCTTCCTACCTCACAGGGGTCTACATAGGAACGGCAAGCTCAGGATCGTCTTTGACGGATCAGCGAGGGATGGTGCTGGTGTGAGCCTCAACAACTACTTGGAGTCTGGGGAGAACCTGCTGCACCGTCTCGTTGCCGTCCTCCTCGAGTTTCGTACTCGTCCCGTCGCTTGCCAGGCCGACATCAAGGCAGCTTTTCATCAAGTGGGAGTCAAAGAGGAAGACAGACAGTACCTCCAGTTTCTGTGGCAGCAGCACGTGCTGAGGTTCAAACGTGTCCCGTTTGGTCTCTCCTGCTCGCCATTCATGCTGCTGCAGACATCACACATCATGAAAAGAGCTACATCAGCATGCCCGACCAGAGTGTGTGAGAAGATCCAAGCAGAGAACCTACATGGACGACATCTGCATCTCCTTCTCCTCTCATGAAGAAGCCATGAATGGAGTGGGGAGGGCAAAGGAGATTTTCAAAGAGGCAAACATGGAACTGCACAAGGTGCGCGTCACCGGAGACACTTCACCGGAAGCAAAGGTACTGGGAATGATGTGGGATACGGCGACCGATCGTCTGGCTGTCGTGGTTCCTGACTTTCAGTGTCCTACCACCAAGAGCGGCCTGCTCTCAGCCGTATCCAAGCCGTTTGATCGCCTGGGATTTATTCTGGTACCCTTTCCGTCCTTCGCATTATTGATTGGCGGCAAGGTTGTTGTTCCAGAGTGTGAAGTTGACACCCGCATGGACGTGGGAAATAGAAACCTACCGGAGGAAGTCCAGACGAAAGGTCCCAGAGCCTGAGGAGGATTGCTCAACGTCATTCAACCAAGCTTTGTGGGTCCCCGCCCATGGCTCCTCAAGAGCTCACAGGGGACAGCGAGTAACCCGTAGTGGTTCTTTTGTGACGCATCCAGTCTGGCATACTGCGCCGCTGTGTATGTGGTGCATGGTGGGGAGTCGAGGCTCTTGATGGCCAAAGGGAGGCTAGCCCCTCTCGATCCGCACTTGACAATCCCACGGCTCGAGCTGATGGCAGCGTTTATTGGAGCCCGGCTGATGAGCATTCTATCCAGAACACTGCTGCATCCTCGAGAACCCTTTACTCAGTCCTGTAACTGGATCCAGACTCAATGACGTACTGAGGTTTGGGATCCAGAACAAGAAACCTTGAGGAACCGTCCTTCTCAGGAGGACCGAGAGTGGTCTCTCAATCCATGGCCCGAATGACTCAGAGCCAGACAATGGAGACACGTGGACGGACCGGCAGACCCCCCCTCCCCCGGAACCAGAGGGTCCATCTCCATTGTCGGAACTTCACCAACCAGGGTGAAGTGGTGGAAAGGCCCACAGCTCCTCATACCTCCGTACGACCTCACTCCCGAAAACTCAGCCAAACAGCGGCGGTGGAACTGTCATCGGATGCTCGAAAAGAGCTCAAGAAGGAAACCCGTCCAACGATGACAATCATGGCGACAGCTACGAGTGCATCACCAACAACCGACAAACGCTTGTTTGACATCACCAGCTGCTCCACGCTGAAACAGGTGCGTCATCAGACACGGCATGGGGTTCTCGTTTTCTATACACAACGGCCCAGACAGCATGCCGAGTGAAGAAGAACCTGGACCACCTGGACGGACGTCTTCACGCTCTTCACTCACCTGGACGAACCGAAGCAGGAAACGCATATCTCAGCAGGAGCTGGAACCTAGAAAGGACGCTTCTACACGATTCAGCCTACTGCGAAGCTTTCAGCGACTGGCAAGCTGGAATAGAAAACGAGCACCAGTCTGCGCCGTCACGCAGGAACCATGAAGCCACACTTTACCGATGTCCTACCACCGAGTTGCTACCATCTTGGCTACAACTCATCAGTCGAGAAGACTCATCACTACGCTGTACTCTTCCACCATGGACACGCAGACACATCCTGGTCCAGCTAACGACTGTCCGCTGAGTACCTTTGCGTAGACGAACGTCAAACGAGATCGTTTGAGTAACTGTCATAAGGTGTCTGCACGACTTATCACAGAGGGAACTCACTTTATAAAGCCCCCATTGTTAATGGATCCCTGCCGTCTTTCCAGACCCGAACAAGTCGCCCCTTCTCAACACGGTCGGAGTCGATATAACTTCGAGGAACCCCCGTATATGTTTAGATTCGAAGGGACCAAGCCGTCTGGTGTTAATTGGTTCACCTGTCTGGCCGACTTCCAGGCAGCAGCTTAACCTGGGCTGGCTCCACATATCCATCAAAGAGCAGTAAGGATACGACGTCACTAAATCCTAGCACTCATCGACCGCGATTTCTTGCGCAGCTCGCGAGGAAATTCTACGCGAGATCTCTATTTTCAAGTGACAATGCGACCAGACCTTTCATTACTTCTCTACACATCCCTCGCTCAGATCACGGTGGCGCTTTATAACCATGAAAGCGCTACTTGTGTGGGAGGTTTCTTCCTTCTGGGAAAAGGCAATCGGGATGGGTTCTAATACGATGAACTGCATTTTGAACAAATCTAGCGTAAAGAAACGAGCATGCAAACCAGTTGTCACTCTTTGCAACGAAGAAAACTAGCAGTGCACCTGTACGTCAACTTGCCCCCTTCCACTCTGAATCAGCTTCACGACCGTCTCACCTCCACTCGACACGAGCTTAGTTGACTTTCCTGCCCCACTTCTCGCTTCGGTTCACTTATACATTCCGTGGCATTCGATATCCACCCTCATTGGATCGACAAACTACGAATGGAATATATTACCTGCACGACGAGCCGTGACGGCGAAGCGATCCGACGCCGCGGCGTTACCAGCGAGCATTTCTAGGTCCACACAAGACTGGACACACGATGTATGCATTTCGCGAGTTACGCTCCTGGGATCAGTCCTCTTCCTCGTCGAGTCGCGTCAAAACCGCCTGCCAAGGGTTTTGAGACCAGTGCGTCAACTAACCCTTCACATCCACAGGCAGAGGCCCATCAGGCCGACCAGAGGGCCCCACTCAGCCATGACATATGCGCAGACAGATATACCAATCCCTCAGGCGGTCAAGGTCGCCCCTCCGGCGCCCAGGTGCCTTCCTCAGTCCTCGAGCCCGTAGTTGGCCCCTTCATGCCGACCAGTAAGGGCCCCCTCAGACTCAGCGTAGCCCCCTAGTAACCGATCAGTACCCTCTCAGTGGTCAGAGTGCCTCTTGCACAACCACGAGTCGGCCTCAGCTGAACCACATAGCACTTTCCGAGAGCGCGAATACAGAGTTGCCCCCCTCCAGCCGCGGCCAGTGCCCTTCAGACTGACAGAGTGCCGCCTACGAGGCGGCCAGAGGGTGCCCCCGGGTTCCAACGCTTTCGTGGTCCACAAGGGGCGGCTGACCCCTACATGCACCCCTGCCTCTGGATACCAGCCACTGCGACATGCAGCGACTCGCCTCACTAGTCCTCAATCGCGGCACCAGATAGATAGCAGAAATGCCGCGGTGCAGGCTGGCGATCAGTGTCAGTATCGGACTCATCGCCCGGTAGTACAAATTAAATTCAGAGATGGCGCTACTGTCGGGTATTGCCACTTTCTGCGGGCGGAGCAGCCTACCTGTTTACATAGCCTTGATCTCAAGTAATAACTTGCATATAGCGCGTGCTATTTTCGAAGAGGCTCCAGTTACTCAACATTCAACTTAAGATAATTTGACTATAGTTTAGAAACATGCCTTTTGTACTAATATTTATCTAATTTAAATTTTGACCTTTTATGACCTGACTTAGATCTTATATCGGGTCAGGTGTGCAAAAGACTGATAAAATCGAATTAAATGTGTAAGATAACCCATACAACATGTGTCGCATAACATCTTGCCAATAGCGACCTGATCTTGACTTTGACCTTTGATTACTATTTCACTTTTGCTCATACGGGAGATACATCATAGCTTTGAGAGTACTTTGTGCGATAATTGTCTTAATCTTAGGCTTTTGGATGGACATTATGGCCCAAAAACTCAAATATCTAACATTTTACCTTTGACCTGACTGTGACCTGTGAACTGACTGTGAATTTAAAGTGTGCTTTAGTTGAGTCTCATTGAGAGATTTCGATTGCCGCCTTGCACGTCGTTGGGACTATTGGTTCGGAAGATAACGAGGGAGCGAAAAACACCCCCCCCCCCCAGCCAATGGCGTTCGGCTGAGACCCCAGCCAATGCCGGGTTAATCAAACGACACTGTGTCGTAAGGCAGCCCTTTTGTGCTACTAGAATGTGTGCCATTACAATGGCTGGTGATATTGCCTTGCATTTTGACATTATCCCTTTTGGTGTAGGTAAATGCAGTCTCTAGCCTGCGGTATTGCTGTTGTGTGCACTACTGTAGTCTCCAAGGTTCGGTGTTATTGTTGTGTGCTTACTGCAATCTCCAAGGTGTGATGCTACTGTTATGTGCAATGGTGCAGTCTCCAAGGTTCCGTGTTACTGTTGTATGCACTACTGCAGTCTCCAAGGGTTTGGTCTTGTCTTATTGTTTATGCTTCTGCAGTCTCCAGCTCTTGAATCATTTATTACATTTTTCCCCCACAGGCAATAATATTGAGTTTCTATTGCGCAAAATCAATGAAATGATCGAACGCGTGCCGTTTTTCAAACAACTCAAGCTTCAATGTAAATGCAAGCTCGGTTTAGTATGCATTTAGGTCAACATAGTGATCATGTGACATCGGGACCAATTAGGTCATCTATAGTGGATCAGACGTGGTCGAAGATCAGTTGACCTTTTGATGACTGTACATTGCGGTCGGTTATACTGCATTCTCCCATGGCTACGCTTACTTTGGCTACTTCATAGCCAGCTCACAATCCGCCTCGGGCCTGGCGTGTAACGCATGACACGTCAGACATCCTGGTGTGACCCGGATTCCGGAGTTCCTTGACCTTCCGTCCGGCGCAGGGGCGAGGCGTTCAAGGTCACGGGACCGACTCTGATGGGTTGGGAGAACTGCTCTGTAAAGTGAGTTCTGCGTGAAGGTAAATTGACTGCGGGGTGTGCGGTCATTTTTGCTGCGCTGCGTTCCCAGGCGTAGTGGATACTGAATGGTCGCTGTATTGGATTTGCTGAGCCGTTGGTGGTGTGCACGTCATATATCGTTACAGTTGGTTCCAGTTCGATGAACGTTTCAAGCTAACTTATCGCGGCTGTCGGGAGGTTCCTGGATCTGCTGTAACCAGAAAGAGAAAGCGGAGACCAAGCGCGGATCCACCACTGCTTTTTATGAAGTTGAGCCCTATTAGTGGCAGGCTCCTGGCTACCACTATTAGTGGCAGCGGGAGGGGTTGTTTTCAGCCCCCGGAGATCTCGAGATCTATCTGTCCGTTTAGAAATAAAAATAAACCGCGCTGGATTTCCATTATCACGAACTACATTTAATTTAAAACAAAATGATACAGGGGAAAAAGGGGGCAAAAACAAAACAAAATTTTGATGTATTTTTTATTAAATCATTAACAGATTTCAACACAATTAATAGGGATCGATAAATATTTAGAAGAATATTTGATGATTTTTTAAATTAAAAAATCATATGTGTATGCAGATCACTAAATATGCTTGTTCTTTATCAATGCAATAGTTCGTTATATAGATATTATACAGAATAGTTATGGAACATATTTTTTGCCATAGGCGGTGCCATGTTAGTGAAAAGAGAGGCAAAATGTATGCAATTTTAACCGCAGGTAAGTTGCTACCAAACATTATAAATAAGCTCCTCATCATATATAAACATAGGCATGCTGTAGTTCATAATAGGCGTATCCAGGACCCGAATTGGGGTGGCACATGACCTTTTTATAGGCACCTATATTTGGCGCTATTATAAAACTACTTAGTCAACAGTGACTTTTTCACATGCAACTTCAATTAACCCGCGCCGGGCCGGGGGGGGGGGCGTTTAGACGCCGCCCCCCCTCAGGTTTTTCCAGGATATCGGGAAAACGGCGGCGCGTAGCGCCGCCAAATTTGCAATACCTGCTCATTCATCTTTTGTCCAGCCTTCTCTATTTTTATGACTTTAGGTCATGTCAGGTCAGGTCACCAGGCCGGGTCATGTGACCCCGCCTCCAAAAACGTTTGCGGCCCTACCAAAGCAAGAGTTTTTGTTGATCGGTTTCGTACTTAAATAATTTCATGAGGGCATCACTACCTATAGTTTGTGTATTTCGGATTTGTCATATCGGTGACCTAAGGTCAGGTCATTTTCCTGAACTCTCCATTATAGTCAATGGGGAATTTCATGCTTTCTATTCTAGGTACGCATGATATCAGCCCAATTCCTTCTTTATCATGTAATTATAGTCCTTCTTGAAGACCGAGGTGGCAGTTTTGTTCTGGTATCGCTACAGGGTCACCGAGGTCATCGAGGTCCCTAACACCTTTTTGTCATAACCTGATACACTTGAGATAGATATTAAAAAACAGCACCAGCTGTGTTTATCTCGTCAGACGCGTCTCCCAATGTACAACAATGATTTATTGGGTCCACTTGACCTTGACCTGCGGTCTTTTTTTTAGGTTGATCCTAACCTGGTAACCTATTATCAATTTTAATATTAAGTAAAAAATTTAATCTACAAAGGAATATAAATTCATTAAAAAATACAATAAATAAAAAAAGATAAAGTAATAAAAAATGATTTATATAAAAAAATTACGTTAGTCGCCTTGACGAGCCAAAACATGATGGTGTCACAAATCTTTTCCCTAGTCTTATTACTAAACAGTTATTAATGAAAACTTTTTGGCAAAAAAGCCTTTTTGACTTTCGGATGACCTCTGAGCCCAAACTCTTGACCTGAGTATGAAATGTGAGTGCCTTGGTGCGATTGAAAATTTAAATAGCTAACTAATGATCTTCATTGTTTTGCTCCTAGCTATTTAGTTCCGAGAATTGGGGTTATCTGGGCTAGTCCTAAATTCTGAAATTGACCTTTGATGACCTCTGGTGACCCAATATCGACCTGAGAAATTGTTTAACTTGAAATTGTTTCGAAATCGTTTTGACGAGCTTCGAATTGATGTTTCTTTGGTTTGATGTCTAGGTCCCATAAGGAGCCGAGTTGAAGGGGGGCGTCGAAACGCCCCCCCACGGCCCGAGGAAAGGTGTTGCGAAGCACCGCCGGCGCGGGTTAATTGGTTAACCCTTTTTATCCTACCTGGACTCGCTATTTATCCTATAATGTTTCAATAAGTACCGTCTGTACGTGTCTCATCAGAAAACTGCGTATCATGTCTCTGCTAGGCCCATGCATCTGCAGTTTCCTTGCAATATAATTCAGATCCCTCTTTCTCGATTCCGGAGCCTTGCCTGTTGCAAAAAGGTTTTTCTCTCCCTGGCCCAATGTTGGTCATGGAATATACCATGACCAACTAACTGTCCACTGCGCCGTAATCGCTGGCATATCGTCTAACCATTCTACTCACCCCCTATTTATGTGCCTGAACACCACCTGAAGCTCTATATGTAATAAATTATGTAAATAATAGAAGAAAAAAACATATTTAGCATCTTCATGGGTATAAATACGCTTAACATAGCTTTAACGACTGCATGCCAGCCAAACGTTTCATACTCCTTGGAAAGGAAACCTCCCCTTTTCAAGTCCCTGAATTCGCCTCTGCCGTGCAAAAAATTATTACGAGCGAGCGCGAAGCGCGAGCGAGTCTTCATTGAATACCGGATTTTTTCACATATAAGCGGCCGGCCCGGCCGGGCCAGACCGCGACGCTGGTCAGAAGCTTATATCTTGTGAACCCCACATCCGATTGACAAGCGCTCTTCGGCATCTGATATCCCCATGCAATGACATGATGATTACTGGCATGTTTTTCTCATGTGATGGGTCAGCATGGCGCGTGACACGTACCGCGTCAGGGGTGTAGAAAGTATTGATCTGCTGTCGATGAGAACGGCTGGACCTATAAAGCTTAAAATTTGGTGTGAGGCTGGATGACCACCAACTGGCAATGTTGCCAGGTCATATCTCTGGGTCACACTGTACGTGCGCACGTGCACCCCTGTTCGTCACAAAAAAATACCTAACAAACATCGTTGCATACCGGACCATATCTCGGCAACCAAAAGTCGCAAATGACACGGGTCAAACACAGATGCGTAGAGAAAAGATCCGCCCGGCGTATGCACTATGTGTCGATCATCGGCGCGTGGTACGTGCAAAGTTACTGGCTATTCAAGCGCAAATTCATAGTTTTATGACGTCTTCACTATTCAAATCAGTGCTAAGCACCTTGGGACGTGAAGCGATGAAACAAACACCAATCTGTAGACCAATGTACCGTTTCTAAAATGCATGCAAAAATTGAGGTTTAAAATTTTAATGCTGTATTTCGCTGTTTAAATCTGCCTGTAATATTTGTATTGCCGATTTTATAATATTTATTTCATTACACCGCCGTAGCTTCAAAACCAAAGGGTGCTAAACGAGCAAAAAATATGCAGCTGTAAAGCGCAATCAAATCCATGTGACCCAAATGAACCTAAGGTCAGGTCATTTTCCCACCCCAAATGAATGTTTGCCTACAAACATGAAGCTTATAATTTCAAATTAAAAATAACGCTCGGAGTCGTCGCTCGCGGCGGGTCCGGGTGCCGCGCCGCCGGCCTCTGTCGGCGGGGCGCCACCCCCGGCCGATGGTCTCGGTCGGTCGCCGTCATCGCAGCGGCCGGCTCCGTCATCAGGCGACAGGGAGGAGGAGGACGTCCCGGCTACAGTCGTGGGCATAACCCTGAATGCAGCGTACCAGATCTGCATCTCCCCAAAAGCACGACATCGCCGAGCCCATCGTGTCGCCCGGTAAGAAGATCTGGTGCCCGATTCATCCATCTGGGCCTGGTTCAATGCGCGATTCAGATCGCTGTTATTCCGAGATTGTTCCACTGAAATCCTGCTGATCGTGAACTGTGCCCTGTGTCATCAAACGAGTCCCTGTCGACACCCGTCAAGATATATTTCATTGAACTGCTAACTCTAAAAGAGAAAAAATTTATACGGTGTTACTAGGAACGGGGTTGTTTTTTTCAAGACAAACAGTATGGGTCCCAACGTCCGAGTGGATGAATGTCGAGTTTGCATCGGCTAGTCTAGCGTAGTCCTTGTAAGATGCGAGTTCTCGTTTGCAAGTTGTGCTGGTGCTTTTCGTAATTTAGGTTATGAGAAGGTCCCGTCTTGTTTTTGTCGTCCGCCGCAGCCTGGCCGCCGGATCGCCGGAAGCCCCGGTGTCTGAACCTATGACCGCGAGGGAGGGGGAGATCAGGTACCGTACTGGAGAGGTATTGGGACGGGGGTGGGATGGGTATGGGATGGGTGGGGTAGGGAAGGACGGGTTATTCCGGTTGATTGTATTTGTGTTTGTATGGTTTGTATTTATCGCTCCCTGATGGCGCTGTACTGTGTATTATGATTCAGTTTGTCACTGTCTTCCGATACCGACCGTGGTGTTCCAGGTTCATAAATGGCTTCTAACGAACTTAATTTAGTTTCATTTAATTGCCGAGGATTGTGTGGTCGCCAGAAACGAAGGGATGTCTTGAACATGTTTAGAAGTTCCCCTCACGACGTCATTTGCCTTCAGGACATTCATGTTGCGAAGGGAGATGTAGGTACGTTTCTGAGCCTTTGGCGTGGGAAGGATATTTTCTTGCTTCAGTAGAATCGAGTCTGCTGGAGTATGCATTCTCTTCAAGGCCCTCGTTTAAGGTTTAACCTCATTGTCCTTGAAGAACCGCGATGAAAACGGAAATTCATAGGCAATTGGTTCAAACACAGGGTAGTTCGCTATAATGTATTTAATATTTTACGGACCAAACCAAGAATGAACCAACTTTTTTGAAAATGTAAATGACTGCATTGCTAAGTCGGAAACAGACCATGTGCTTCTATGTGGGGACTTTAATCTTGTTATTGATCAGAAAAAAGACACGCTTAATTACTCAGAAGAGCATAATAAGAGAGCGAAGGTAGTTCTTAAAAGCTGTGTAGAAAGAAATGGGTTAATTGATGCCTGGCGTACCATGAATCCTGATAGGAAAAAACAATTTCTACGTTGTACGAAGCTGACGGTCTCTTTTCAAAACAATCGCTGGAAGGCTCTTGGATATGATTCTTTGTTGATTACCCTCAGAAAGTTTAATAGACCTAAGATTACACGATGTGAAATCTTACCTGGCTTTATTAGATCCGACATGAGTGCGTGTGTATTTCGTTTGAAAAATATTACGCAAGTCAAGGACCAGGGCTATGAAATTTAATAATCACTTTTAAAGAATCTAAGGTAAAGCAAAAGCAAAGATCATTAAATATAAGAGAACAAGAAGTGAAAGCAGGTACCGCAAGTTCCCGAATTACATACAAGAGTCAATATCTTTTCTTCTGGGAAAGTTACAGGAATTCGTAACACGCAATTAACGGATACGCTCTCTTTTGAAACTTTTACTTATGTCAATATTCGATATGACAAACACTATTTGGTTTTCAAAGCGACGGGTGCGTCAAAACTTAGACAGTTGCAAGAAAAAATGAGAGTGTATTTGCACTAAGAAACCATTTATATTCAGCCACAATATGGATCACGTTCAACGTGCTAAAACAGGCAAATTGAAGTGCTTAAAAGGAATTCTTGATAGTGGAGTAACGTAGACCTAAGAAATAGATGGACTATTTAATCCGCGCCAAACTTCTTCCTGCAAGAGAAGGAGAACGACCAGACGATAATCCTTTGTCGTCTTTCTTAGAACTGGATCGCATTGTGCGAGGAACAAAATATAGCCTTACTTTAGAACATAATGGGCACAGAAAATAACAGAGAGAAGTGAAATCATAAGCACTTTCACAGAGCATCTACAAAATCGATATAGCACGACTATGGACTGCGAAGAGCAGGCATTAGATAATTGTGAATTACGCATACTGTCAGCGGAAGAGACTGATATGTTGGACAAACCAGTGACACTACATGAAATGCTTATGGCATTAAGAAACATGAAAGGCGGAAAGTCTCGGGTCGAATGGTCTTTTACCGCGGAATTTTTTTTAGTTCTTCTGGTCAGACTTAAAATATTTTCAACTGAGATCGCTGAATCAATGCATTAAGTGCGGCACGATCTCTGAGCAAATGAAAGAAGGGATACTTACCCTAATACCTAAATCTGCTAGTAACAAACATTCGTTGAAGGGTGGAGGGCAACTATCTTTATTAAACGTCGATTTCAAAATTTGTTCTACGGTTATATCGAGAAGAATGCAACAGGTTATTCCTAAATTGGTAAGCCGTTCGCAAACTGCATACGTTAAGGATAGATTTATTGGTGAAAACACAAGACTAACGTACGATGTAATTGATTACTGTAATCAGCATAGCATACCCGGCATAGTAATGGCAGCAGATTTTGAAGCTGCATTCGAGACTGTAGAGTGGGCGTTTCTACGGAAAGTATTACAGAAAATGGGGTTCGGTGACAAGTTTATGCAGC
>VOPJ01011649.1:0-20147 GCA_014673585.1 Semibalanus balanoides
GCTATGCAACTTCTTCATACTTGAGGCAGTTAGGAAGAATCCGTGAAGACCGCATTTCCGTACTATCGCCAATTGTCGCCGAAAAATCCTCCCAAAACTGGGCCCTGGAACCGCTTCTGTTCAAGTCAAAAACTCCGAAATTTGACTCCAGATGTGAAAATCTATTTTAGGAAAATTCCGAAAGTTTCATAAGCCTACTCGTAGCCGTTCCGGAGATATCTAAGAAAAACATGAGGGGCGGGCAATATTTCCCCCCCCCTGCCACTAATAGGGTTAAACTTGGGGCTAGGGCCTCAAGTACTTGGATGACCACGAGCCGCCACTGATATTGCCTCCCGTTTTTTTGTGTACCTGAATGTTCCTCTACCCTCAAATATGAATAATCCAAGTTTATATGATGTAAATAGCAGTGACATAGTTTATGGCTCATATATTGCTCGTGCTCCGCAAACTACGAAGTAAGTATGCGCAGCACAACCGCATTTGTAACGTCCTCCCAAAATCATGAGCCTGGAGTCGCCTCTGCTTAGCCGATTTTTCTCTCAAAATTTTGACACAACACATGTAATTAATTTCTGTGAAAATTCAACAAGTTTGAAGACGCTTCAAACAGTTTAAAATCGGCAGGCAAAAAACTACTGGGGGCAAAATCTGCTCCCCTCAGTAAATCAGCCTTTGCCATCCAGCACCCTCCACATTTTGAGACGTAGGCAACTGTTCTTGGTGCAGTAACCGGTGAATGGCTTCAGGTATCGATTTATAAACTGCACAGGCAAGATGCACGCCCCAGGGACTGCCCCATAAACGTATCAAATGGTTTCACCATACGCTGACATACTGTAACTCGGAGTTGTTATTTCTCGCTGGTTTGCTGCCCGCCGCCCATTCGTGCCCAGCCGGTGTTGCGGCTGTGTACGAATAGGTGTGGCCGTTGGAGACTGCAATGCCGGGAGTTGACAGCAGTCGTTTAAAAATTGCGAGCGCGCAACCACCAAACTATTTTGTATATTGTTTTAACTGTGTCATCTTTAAAAAGGTTGAGCTTCGGCAGGTGAACGGGGATGGTAAAAGTTAATTTAAAAATAACCCCCGTTTCGTCCCACCCTACTGGCCAGGGTTAAGACGCCCTAATCAGCAAAGGACGAGCGAGCCCGTAGACATCTGATAGCAAGGAAATTTGTTCGCTATCAGTAGGCATCTTAACTCAGGGGGGGGGGGAGGTTTAAGGAGAATCCCATACTGCCAGTAGGTGGTATGTTGCAATAGGTACAATTGCAACCATACGCGACTCAGCAATTCGCATCAGCTATAGCAAGACAGCGTTTGACTGACAACCATGAACGCAGGAGTAGAAGGTGACACGCACGTGCTGACCCCTAGGGAGACGAAACAATTCTATTTTAACCATGTTGCTGGGTATATTCAGCATGGAATAAGATCAATTATATCAAATCGGATTGCAGGTATTCCAAAGATTTAGGGAAGCTTCCGAAGTTCTGAAAAACGTTATGACCGGCTCGGGCAGGGCCGGGTCGGGTCGGGTCGGCCGCTTATATGTGATACAAATATCATATTCAGTGAGGACTCGTCTACGCTTCTCGCTCGCTCGTAACCAGCCTGTCCCGGACTCTCATAAATGTCAAGGAGAATGCCAGTCTCCAAACACGAACAAAGCGGCAGGATCGCAGCGTCTGCTCGTAGATCAAGGCCGTCAAATGCGCATGAGCGGCCAGGCCGTCAAATGCGCATGAGCATGCTCTTCCGGGGTCTCTTTGTCCTCAGTCTCTCTGAGAAACAGGGACACTACGTCGGCCTGCAGTGCAGTGGCGACGCCAACCTCCGAAGATGGCTGGTCTCAGCCACCGTCAAATGTTTGACATTGCTAAGTGATGACGTCAATAAACTTATGGTCCTTGGCCTTAAGCACATCAGTCAATGGGGCATTGTGGTGTTTTGAGATGGCCCCCTGAAGATCCTACTGGAAAAAAATGTTGTCTTGCCAAACTTTAGTCGATTGGTAGAGATATGCTGATTCCAACAACATCAACAAAACGGGCCAGTTCGGTCATGCAGCCTCATTCATAAAACCTTGGTCGTACAGCATAGTACACCTAATGCATGGGTTTCGATTTGTATACTTTTTGGGGGGCGGGTCCCAATTGATTTCAAGTATATTTAACATCAGGCCTACGGCGTTGCATAGTAAGAAATAATTTATCATCTATAAAGTTAGCATTGGGGCCCCCACACATTTTTCGAAAATGACACTCCAGCCCATTAGGCTTCAGAATCAGTGACGTAATGATCTACCTAACCCTATGTTTTTGTAACCTTGGTGAGCCTATCGCCCTATATCCTATTAAGGTATGCAGGTAAAGTTTATTTTAAAACGTCTATCAATGCATTAGGGAACAAAATCCGATGATTTAAAAAAAAAATGATGAACGTAAATTTGATGATTTTTTTAATTTGATGAACGTTTTCATGGCGCCAAAAACTAAATCCTAGATCCACAATGGCGGGGGGGGGGTGGACGTTAGCGAAAGTTATTGAGCAGGGGCAGCGGGAGAAGAGCGTGATCGAAACCGATCAGTCGTTGAGAGTGGTGGAATGGGACAGCACTACGCTATTTAGCAGACGGTGGGGGAAGGAGCGTTAGCGAAATGTTTTATGATGAATACTACCGAGCACTGATTTATAACTATTGTTTAGTCAGGGAAACTTGGGGAGGGGTAAAGTCCCCCTGACTCAAAAATCGGGGGACACGTCCCTTGTCCACCCGAGGCAGAGCTTCTTGGTCTAACGTGTAGCGTCAAATTGCAAGAGAAAAATAGAAGAAGCGCCCCATTCCTCCTTTTCAGCACCCACGAACCCGTATACCCAGCCACGGGCCCACATATCACCACTTACCACTGCGGTCGCCTTCTGCGTCCATGTCCATTCCTTCAGAAGACGCGGAACACAGCAAGTTTTACGTAAATGCAGTTGCAAAACATTCAATTAGTGAATGTCTTGGCTATTTAGCGACTGCTGCCTCTCGTACTTCAAGTTCAATACCAAGTACACAGGATGTTTGGTGGTTCCCAGATCAAAATGATGCAGTCTATTTGCGACGTTTGCGTTGCAGGTAGTTAACAAAACTAATATGAATTGAGACTTGCCTAACAGATGCTGCACCTACATCTCTATGTTTGTATTAATGTAGCACTGACCGCAATATCGAAATATTTGAAAGGAGGGTCATACAAAATTTGCATATTTGTTTGCATATCTAGGGTAAAGATCCAATCTTTGGACATGTTCTAACCTTGAAAATGACATGCTATCAGAGTGCAGATGATGTTGACGAATCGCGCAGTCTGTGTGTTTGTGTCAGGGACGTTACACAGAATAGGGGGGGGGGGGTGCAGAGCAGTGAAACTTCGATCTCGCCTTGAGATATACCCAAATCCGTTTTCATATAATCTGTATTTGTAGATTTTGTCTCTTCACCATCTTGGCGAACCATTTGCCATCACGAAGCTATTATTATCAACAAGCAGCATACAATATGTTAAGCGACAAATTAGCCAGCACAAGAGTCGTTAAACATATAATTATTATGCCTCCAGCTCCAACAACCTATGATCCTTTGAGGGCGCGGGATTTTATCTATGGGGATATTATGAGGGCTCCGACGAATTTTATCAACAATACACATGCTATTCAAAAAACAAATCCCCTGACATACAAGCTCAGCACTCCAAAGCATGGAACTGTACAATGTCCTGGGAGCACGAGACATAGCAACACAATATGATTTGTATAGTAAGACACCCATTGACCATTAATTTCATCATAATTAAAAGCGTAAAGCAAGTAATGGAAATCTCTGTTGAGTTTGCTTTGCACTGCTTCAGGTGAAAGCTGAAGTCGAATTTAGCATAGTTGTTTAGCACGATACCAAATAATACGAAAAATAATATAAAAAATCATAAAGAAAAATAATAAAGAAAAATAATACAAGAAACGAAAGCGATATCGCCATTACAAATCGAATTGATGTCCTGGCAGGAACAAATTGGCATGCATTTGCAACATTTAAAGGACCTGGGTTTTTGCCTTCATCTCCCCCCCCCCCTTCCACACCTTCCGTACACAGTACGGCGTACATACACCCAGGCACGTAGCCAGGATTTTGCTCAGGGGGGGGGCACGTTGAAAAAATACATTTTGCTCCTAAAATCCATTTACTCTAGTGATGAATCACTTTATGCTCCTCAGCCATATTATGCCTGACCGGGGTTGTTGTCGGGGCCCCAAAGAGAGGGTAGGGTGGTTTTCAGAGAATCTCATTTCTCTAGAGTGAATTTATTTGCTCAGGGGGGGCATGGCCCCGTGCCCCCCCCCCTCCTTGGCTTACCGTCCCTTGCATACACCCGCAGGTCCATCAGCAAGCACTGACAGCCCAGCCACTCTCCTCATCTACGCATCTGCTAAGCCTCTCCCTACAATCTGCTGAGCTACTTCCTTAACCAAACTCGCTGATTCCTCTCCCTAACCGCAACTGTGAGCTCTCCCTAACCCGCTGCTGAAAGCTCTCTTAACCACTACCTGCTGAAGCCTCTCCCTAAACCAACCTGCTGAAGCCTCTCCTAACCATTGCTGAGCCCTCCTAACCACATCGTGCTGAACTCTCCTAACCACACCTGCTGAAGCCTCTCCCTAACCACACCTGCTGAAGCCTCTCCCTAACCACACCTGCTGAAGCCTCTCCCACCCCTCACATCGTCTGGAACCTTCCCGCTCCTGAGTCACACCCCTCACATCGTCTGGAACCTTCCCGCTTCTGAGGAGGACTCGGAGGCCCCAGATGAACATGCTGCTCTGCATTGCATGACCTTGATTAGCATGAAGAACCCGTTCTTCTGGTCTGTGGCCTCCTGACTGTGCGTCGTGGCTGTCCAGGGACTGACTTAATGTGGACTGGCTGGCATATGGTTGTAGAATGACTGACTTAATTTTAAGTAGCAGGTAGGAGACGCGCTTGCATTACATACTGTCCAGCGTTCGCAGCTGCGCTCAATTAATTCGTTTAGTCCAGAACTTTGCATTCACGATTGCTGATTGTTTTTGGAAATGGAATGGTTTGAAGAAGAAGAGGCTTGAGGGCGCTGACAATTTCACAGCTCTATGAGCAGTGGAAATTGCAATGGTTTTCATAGACAGATGCTGAATCAATTTATCTAGTCTTGAATCAAGAAACTGGCATTGTCATCTTCAAAAAATATCGCTCAGACTGACAAAGCAGTGTATACAACAACAAAAATATTGCATGATTATAACATTCACAAATTAAGCATATAATCCATCCTCGCTCTGTTTGACAGTAATTACAAACTTTATTTCACTAAAGATATTCTGTAAGTTTCGCGTACCGAATTGTACGAGTCGGCCGCACCTCCTAGCTATAGGAATGTCACATTGCTCGGTCCCTGCTCAATGGTTCAATGTCGCCAGACCTAGGATGGGATCGCTGGTACGCAGATTAATCTGGCCTTCAACATACAAGAATATATTCATGAGGCTCACCACGTGGCAGTCATACTTCAGCCTGGTTTGGTCCTGATACGTAAAACGCTTCTACACAAGCCAGCGCTGTTTAAGTCATTATAAGCAGCGCTGAAGCGTTACAAATGGTATGTAAATGCGTAATTTTGAATTATGATGGAAAACTTTTGTTTTTCGATTGCTCTTTGTTGGACAATAAGAAGTTAGGAACATACTTTTAAAAAATAAGTGACTTATTTTATATTAACCCGCGCGGCGTAGGGGGGGGTAAATATTACCCCCCCTCACGTATTTCCACAATGACTTGAAAACGGTAACAGATAACGACGTCAAAGTTTCAGTACCTTATTCAGCATCAATTTGACGTCTACATAACAAATATTCATAGAAGAAAAATCAAGAACTTTGGGGATATGACGTTTGATGAACGTCATGTCATGCCATTTTTGGTTGAATAAGATAAATGTTGATGCTCGTTAGAAAACATAGCTTAAAAAGCAAATCGCAACGCAAACTGTATAAGAAAGGAACTTTCATTCTCTACAAATGCTAATTTCGGATTTCAAAAATTTTGGGGTTTTTGACCTCCCCAAAATACAAAAAAACTCAACTGGTTTTTTTCAAGAAATTTTTCCGCCAAATTGAAAATTTTGAAGGTATCTAAAAAACCGGGAATATATGTAATGAGAATCGCAAGTGGTAATGAATACCCAGACCGAATTTCAACGTAATACGCTTCGTTTTCAGTCACTGATTGGCTTCTCAAGCATAAAGTAGGTAATTAACATCAACCTTTTTCAAATCAACGTTTTTTGGATCGTTTTGACCTGATACAGATTATAAATGTCATTTTTTGTGTTTAATGAGACAAAACTAACCTAAAACATGCATTGTTTATTCAATATTCGTCGTTTTACAGTTTTGACTGTTAGTGACCTGATCTTGCCTTTGACGGGGTCAAGTTGTTAAAAATGCTGCTCTATCGATTCTTTACGTCGCAATGACCCTAAAACAGTGTTCACAAGGCTTTATTTGACCTCTTCGTCGACAGTGACCTTTGTGACCTGACTTGCTTTGACTTTGCATGCAATTCAACTTTTATCTTAATGATAGATGTATCACACCTTTGAGAAGCTATGTGCGTTGACATCTTAATCAAGGGATTTTAAATTTGAAAAGTATGAACATTAACTCAATGTAAACTCGAACTTTCCAATGTGATCCTGACCCGTGACCTTTTATTTGACTAATTGAAAAAATTTGGGTTATGCAATTCGATTCGTTTCATTGAAGCTTTCGATCGCCGCTTTGGCGTCTCGCTTGCTAGTTATTGGCTTCGGAAGATAGAGGGGGGTAATATTTACCCCCCCTACGCGCGCCGTTCGGCGAGAGACCCCTACGTCCGCGGCAGGTTTAATTGGATGAGGTAATGAAGTGAAAAGTTAGTCATCTTCTTTGCATCAGTGACTATCATGGGCTGGGTGCACCGGGTGGGTGCTGCACCATTCTTCGATTGTCCCCCTGGGTTGGGACTTGGGTATGCGCATTTTTTTACTTTCATGGGTATGGTCGGGGCATGGGTATTCCAATTTTTGGACACAATGTCGCGTAAGCGTTCTTTTAACTTGACAATCAGATGTTTTACCAGTATTTTTTCTTTTTAAATTATGCAAGTTTTTAAAACAATGACTTTGGCAATTCATATGAAACAATAAATTGTGGTAAGTAATCTGGCAGTAATCATGTCTGATTCAATTCTGATCCAATAGTGACAATGTTGACGAAAATTGCTCGATATGTCCAAATCAAAGCAACACACAATATGTAATTATGTATCCGTTAATAGTATGAAAGTCCAACATGCTAGGATAATGGTTGCAAATTTCGTGAAAATAATTTGCTGCCTTATCTGAATGGGCCCCAATGGGCTAGGGGTATCAAAAATTATGAATTTGAATGGGTCTGGTCTGGGTCTGGGCTTGGTGTTCATGGACTTCGGCTGGGCTGGGCTTGGTGTTTGGGCACCCAAGATAGTCTCTGCTTTGCATATTATGACTTAATTACTATGAAAAGGCAAATTGTCTGGAAATGTTCAGTACAAATGTTCACGGTTAGTTACCGACAAATATGGAGGTTTTATCCACTTAAGGCTGTTTGTTAAAATTATTTATTTGTGAGCTCAGCAAATATCGAACCGCTAGTTCACTCATGTGGACATCTTCTTTGAAGGAAACATTTAACTTCCTTAGCCAAAACGAAGAAACTACAACATGTTTTTCACGCTCGATATTTCTAAGCGGGCGAATTGAATACAGAAGCCACATCAATAATATCGGATGTTGCAAGTAACTATCTTCTGATTACCTCAGGTATCATCCAAGGAGGCACCAATCATATCCTCTGTCATTCTGAGCACCAATCATATCCTCCTTGGTATCATCTGAGCACCAATCATATCCTTCTTGGTATCATCTGAGCACCAATCATATCCTTCTTGGTATCATCTGAGCACCAATCATATCCTCCTTGGTATCATCTGAGGAGGATATGATTAATCATCTTCTTTATCCCCTCTTGTTTCTAATCGGCTGCTGCATCTGATCATAATCTGGATCAGCACTACGTGTCCCAACTGAATGAAGAAACTCCTATACAACCTCAGTTAATCAAATGAAAGCCAGCCAAAGTGACCTGATCATAAGACTTGTTCCCAAGAACGTCATCAATGTTCGGAACTGTTCAGATATGTTCAGAGCAAATGTTCACAGTTAGTTAGAGACAAATATGGAGGTTTAATCCACTTTAGACTGTTCGTTATATTTATTTACTTGGGAACTCAGCTTATAACAAACCGCTAGTTTTATTCGGAATCAATGACAATTCAAAACAAAAACAAACTTGTCATTGATTCGATAAACATATTGTCTGATACTTCACACAATCCGCTCGTTCACATCAACGTGGAACATCTTCTAATAAAACTAATAGGCATATTTAAACCCAAACCTTATTCGAAAACACAAAAAGCGCAACGAGCGTGACTACATTGACACCGAAGTTCGTCGTCGCGACATTTCTGATTACCCAACTCCTCCCCGCGCCCAAGGTCAAACCACTGCAAAAATCCAGTTTTAATGCAACAACGTTGCAGACTCGATATTTCAAAACGGCCTCTGTAGCGACTATAGTGATGATGTGATGCTTAGTGAAAATGTTACCTCACCTTTCGCCGCTGATATGATTGGTACAGAGATTCCTCCGGAATATTGCAGAATTGTGACCTTGCCCGTGCGGCTCGCCGTGTTGCAGCGGCACGAGGATTAGTGGCGGTGCAAAAACATGCAAACAGGCTTATAGGACTCACGGGGGCGCTGTCAGCTTTGTGCCATCAGCCATGCATCGCCAGCTGACTAGAATGGAGTATACGGAGCAATGTAAACAGCATGATTGGGGAGTATTGACCAATCAGCTGTAGTCCTGCTCGTCGCTGATTAGCTGAAGCTTCTGAAGACATTATAGCGAACATCGACCGTATACAAAGTATGATTACTATGTTAAGCAATATGTTGTGACATGTTAATCCGATGTGAAGGAAGCCTCTTATATTAATCTAATAATTCATGTTTTTAAACTTATTTTAAACTAAAAAACGAATAAATACCCTATTCGTTTTTAATTGTTTTTTTAGTTTAAAATAAGTTTAAAAACATGAATTATTAGATTAATATAAGGCCTTCCTTTCACTCGATTAACAATTGACTTCCATGTTGACATGGCTTTACACGCATTGTATGTATATTTTCTAGGTGGGTTCAAAAATATGTCCGTAGCGTTTAAAATATTTTAATTTACTGATGCTTAAAGTATCATTAGTTTATTACACTCAGACCTTATTGTGAAATTATTAAGTTATTTATATATTTGTGCTTTTAATACTGAAGAGCGAAAAAATATTCAATAAAAAGTTGATTGTCACGCTGTAATGAATATCTTAAGAAGACATTTTCACCATTTTTCGAGGTGTGTTTAGTCATGTGGATGATTTAGTTTGACAAAAATTGAAGAAAAAAAAACTGATCTTATATCATGCCCGTACGGTCTAGTTACTGAATGAGCACCATTTGTTATGTGCAATGGTGGTTAAAGCTGAACAATTTATTAATTTGAACGCGAATTTATCACCTTAAGTGGATTATTTTTGATAAAAGCATGACTTATACACCATTAGTGTGAAATTCTTAGCTCAATGATGTCCATATAGTATATATATATATATATATATATATATATATAATATATATAGTATATATAATATATTAAATCTAAAATAAAATTTGTCACGAGGTTTGATGTCAATTTGTAGTGTCATACTATTATTTGTATCTAGAATATCGGCTGGCGCAATGTGAACCCATAGACCCCATGTCCAAGGAAACTCTCTGAGCTACATAGTATTTAATCTACCGTGGTAGGACAGAGGACTCATGATGGGGTAATGTCGGCCATATGCTGTTTTTGTTCAGGAAGAGATTAGAGAACGATGAGGAATTAAGGCTAAGACAAAGCTCCCTCGCTTCGCTTCTCGCAACTCACGTTGTCGCTTCTCGCAACCCACGTTGAGATATATGCAACACTTTCCGGACGTGTCTTGTCTCACATCTCGCAGCTCCGCTGCGAAATCGCGGGAAGATCTTGTTACCAAATCGTTGGTCTTGTGGTGACACTGACATAGGTATGTCTCTCATGCCAGAGAGCTGTGTCTAGTTAAACTTTTTCGTACGATTTCCGTGCGAGACATGATTTTTGATCGAGACGACCCAGACGCAAGACGCTGGCTTGCGAGACGCAACTTTCTGCGATACACAAAATGTGTTATTTTTCAGTCTTAAGTGTGTGGTTTCTTTGCATAATGTTTTGTATAGGCGTGTTGGTCTGGAAAACAACATGATGGACAACAAAACGCTTGTTATGATCCCATGAAATGCGTTGGAATAATCTGATAATGAAAACATTGTCAGTGTTACGATATGCACCATTTGATTTCGCTACAGCGAGTTGGAGTTAGTGCTCAAAACTCATCAACTCATCACTCTCAACTCATCTCATCAACTCATCACTCATCAGTCTCAGCAACCGATGTTTACCAAAACGTTTTCGCAAACCTCTCACATTCATGTTTGGGATATACCTACCTGCTTGCCTTGGCACAGTTCGACTTGCAAAACATTTAAGACCAATGCAAATCTCCGCATTCCTTTGCATACTGTGTTATTTATGCATGCAGCTTTGGGTTTTGTCGCCTGTTGACCCAAAACGGCTCGGTCTAGGTCGTTATCGATGCATGTCTGGAAATATTCCGGTTCGAAGTATTCCATCCCGTATGCATGGACTGCATCTTCAGGGTAGGGAAAATTGCTTTCAGTGGCCCGACCAAAAAACGCACATAAAAATGACCCAGCCAGCTAAGCTAGGATCATTATGGAGGTTCCCTGGCCTCTTGGATCCCGGCGTCAAGTTACCAACAGAAAATGACTAAACTTTGCAGCTTGGTTCATTCAGGGTCAAACGAAAGTCGGTCGGGTCATTTTAAGTTCAGCACCCATTGCGCATGTGTAATGACCTGTATACTATAGTATACATCAGGTCTTAGATGTTCATTTTGTACACATTGTCTTGACAATATACCAGCATCTTACCTGTATCTTGCCCATCTTCAAAGGAGAGTATCTTTGGTACTGGACTAGGCCTATCATGCTGTGCATATTTTATCGATAACTGGAGCCACTCAGGCTAGCCGAGGGCCCTTCAGGCCCACTCAGGGCCCCCCTCATGACGACTGAGGTCCCCTCAGGCATTCTGAGGTCCCCCCAGGCATACCGAGGGCCACTCAGGCATATTGAAGGCCACTCAAGCCAAGCGGCAGCCACTCTGACCAACCGATGGCAACTCAGGACGACCAAGGTCCTATCAGACCGACATAGTCCCTCAGGCCGACGAAAAGACCCTCAAACCCAGGGGTGATAAAAGCGACTTAGGTGGCGCCAACCAAGTCTGGCATGAGGAAATTGGCCCCCAGTGACAAGCCTCGACGCACAAAGAATCAGCTGAGGTGAATTAACACAAATAAAACCATAAACAGTTGTTTTAGAGTTTGGTTAACCGCGAACCAATGGGTCCGGGAATTTCCAACGTCCTAGCTGGGTTTTGATTGAGTTTCAACCCACCTTTTAAACTCGGCTCCTATGGGGCAAGACAAAACCAAAACATGATCATAGGTCGTCATAAATAATTTCGAAACTATTTCGTATGTACCCCAAAACACACGGACAAAGCATTCGTATCGTATGCACCCCAAAACACACGGACTGCACTACCGGTTCAAAGGGTTCAAAAAACTGACCAGTCCCGTGAGCCCATTTCCAGTAGCTCTAGTTCGGCAGCGACACTGCACAATTATAGCGCGTGTTGTGTTCCTTTAGCTTTATCATGCAATATAGGTAGAAGCCGGTCGATACAATTTGTTTGTCAAACGTCAACGATTTTCTACCAATATTGGGTTGCAGTGCAGGGAAGGCATGAGAGGTTCCGGCTCTAACCACAGTGATAGTATGACACGGTCGGCACCGGCAAAATCTGGCCTGAAAAAGGCCGTTTCACTGCGCCACGATATCGTTGCTAAAAATGCAATTCAGAACACATGATGATGATGCAATTATCTTTATTACTACTCACTGCCGGTTCGTTCAGGTTTTGTAATATTCGCTGCTGGATTATCTCTGGCGTAAAGTGCTGAGAACGTAGTGGCGGCGTACCTATTAGTTTTGACATTACAATTCAATACAAATATCGAATTGCATGGGGATAAAAATTGTAACTGGGTACTTTCGTTCGAACAATTTGTGGTTGTTTCTCTCAACATTGCTTTGTTACCGGAAATATGCCACAAGTGACGTAATTTTGTTAGCATAAAAGAGATACTGGACTCTGCTCAGCCGGTCCAGCAGAAGGTCAGCAGAAGGTACGCCATGACATCACCGCACACTTAACAAATGTGTTCATGCGTGCAGAAGTGGTCATTTCCAGATGAAGAAGAATACAAAAACTTGATACCGTGGGACTAATTTCGCCTTTACAAGTACTTTGCATTATCTTACCCAATTATTCTGAAAAAAAACGTATAATCCCTTTAAACGAATCGTAGTATCTTCAAAGCAGACAACGCAGATGCTACGCACGAAACCATTCTGGCATGAGCGCGCCTACAGACTCGTTGGGTCCGAATTCCGATATGATCGACTCGTCGAATCGCAGCGACCCTCACGCCACCAGAACAGCCAGTTTCACAGTACATGTGGGAAACTACGAACATTTTTGGACATTTTTGATGACGTAAGTTTTGGAGCTTTATCTCACGAACGAGTCGAGTGAATTTTTATTCAATGGCTTCTTACACACCACGCAATACGCATAGTGGTTTTCCCAGTTCACATTCTGAGGCCCTCCAGCCGTAGATTTCCCGGTTATTATGTATGACGCCACCCCTGGATCGCGCAGACCAGCCGATGACGTCACCTGTAGAACACCTGGGAGAGGAGTTCAGGAGAGTGACGGACGGCCAATGACGTCACCTGTAGAACACCTGGGAGAGGAGTTCAGGGGAGTGACGGACGGCCGCGATCGTCAGAGAAATCCGACACTTCCCCGCACGCCACCTGCAGATCAGTAAATGCAGAACACCTGGGAGAGGAGTTCAGGAGAGTGACGGACGGCCGGGATCGTCAGGGAACTCCGACACTTCCCCGCACGCCACCTGCAGATCAGTAGCCGCAGCGCTGCAGCGTGCGATGCATTCTACAGCCAGGCACAGGTCAGTACAGGAATCCTGTATCCCGGCACAGGAAGGTCCTTCAGCTCGGGGGCTGAGGGATGGATTTTCAACGGCAGCTGCAACGCTGAGTGGCGGCGTATTGTATTTCCGGATGGGGGTTCTACAGGGCAACAGGAAGGTCCTTCAGCTCGGGGGCTGAGGGAGGGATTTTCAACGGCAGCTGCAACACTGAGTGGCGGCGGATTGTATTCCCGGATGGGGGTTCTACAGGGCAATCTGCAGGGCAACTGGAGCGTAGTAGCTCCCTGTTGGGACTGAGAGCCCCTTCACCACCTGGAATGAGGGTCCCTCCATCCGACCCTCAGTCCAGGTGGTCCCTCAAACCGGACGATGGCTATCTCATACCAACTGATGAGGCTCACTCAGGACGACTGAGGGCACTCAGGATCCCTCCGACTGATCAAGTTCACATTCAAGGGCTCTCGGGAAATTGTGATCGGCCAACGAAATACACAAATATATATTTATGATTAATCTCTCTTACGAAATTCTGGGGAAAGCAGAACCATGTGTTACCCCCATCCCCCAACAACTTCAGCGGTGAAAAGCAGCTGGATCTTCCTGCCCCCTCTCACTTCCACCGCTCTGGAAACACGCGCTCGCACATAACACCTCACCGTCTTCCACATATAGCTATTTCATTTACGTACCCCTCTAATCAACAGCACCGCATCGTTTGCATGCAGGGCCGTGGCTCGCACACCACAGTCTGGATTTTGACAAGAGTAGCAGTGGGACGACCAGCATGTATGTGTGTATATAATAATTTTCGAAAGTTCCCGGTGGGTCGACTCGACCTGGCAGTAAACAAAGACATAAATATAAAGCATCAGACTTAATGTATGCGAACAGATAGTCAAGCCAGAAGAGCAGAAGAAGTGGCCAAAGTACATTGTTCAATGCTATATTCACCTTGGAACGGGACTTACCTATTATTAAATGGCAGCTAAAACGTGCGTTAGAAAAACGTACGTCACGTGCGTTAGAGCTGTACGCTGCACAACCCCATATTACGCTGCAAAACGATATTATAACAATCGCATATCAAGCTGCAATACTAGATTACCAAACAGGCGCCTTAGTTGGGGATAAACGAGCTAGCGCAAAGAAAATGCATGGTGCATTTCAACTGAATCGGGCAAGTAGTTTCTTATATACAAAAGGGGTGCGCACGTTCGCACGTGCAAAGCCACTTCAACCCTGACTTGTGCAAAGTCAAAGGCTGAGGGGTTCCTAACCACTAATTAAATTTGAACACAATCGGTTCAGCCATTCCTGAGATATAGAAAAGAGGTGTGCATGTGCGCGTGTGCAGAGACATCTCACCCCTGACTTATAGAAAACAGGCGGCTTAGATGTCCCTAATAACACACCAAATTTGAATCCCATCCCCAGTCCCCAGTGTATTTGGACGGGGACCCTGAACCGATGTCGTCGTCTCTCTTTACTAAATGTTAATTATAGTCGAGTTGTTTTACCTTTGGCCATACATTAGCCATACACTATTCGTACTTATGGCAGCGTGAAGGTTTTCTCCATTTCCCAACAATCCTTCATATGCCGTCATCAGCCAAAAAAATATGTAAAGGGACTGTCCCACCTTAACATAAAATTTGAGTTGAGATAGCCATTTTGCGTGCTGGCATTGAAATATGTATTGGTTATAGTTAACAACCACTGAGGTCAAATCACAGAGAAATTTCGAGTTTGATTTCGCATCTGTAACATCGCCAGCCCAATGTATTTGAATGGTGGCGTGAGCCGATGTCGTAGTCTCTCTTTGCTAAATGTTGAATACAGTCGACTTGTTTTTACTTGGCGCATATACATTAAAGCCAATACACTAGTCCTACTTATAACAGCGTGAAGTTTTTTTTCTCTTTCCAAATTCTTCATATGACGTCATCAGCCCAAGTATTAAACTGATTTTTGTATGAAATTGAGCGCACTGTCGTGAGAAAACAAATGTCATTCGTGTTCAGCAGCATTCACTCCATATTTTGCACCACAAACGACGTACATTTGACACATTTTTTGAAGGTGGGACAGTCCCTTTTAAACTTTTTGTATTAAATTGAGCACTGTTCGTGAAAAACAAATGTCATAATCGTGTTCCGCAGCAATTACTTCATATTATGCACCACAGGCGACATACATTTGAGCATTTTTTGGAAGGTGGCAGTGTCGCTTTAATAGTATGAAAGTCAACATGATATGGTAATGGTTGCAAATTTTGTGAAAATAATTATCTGCCGTATCTGAATGGGCCCCAATGGGCATGGGTATCAATATTATGAATTTTAATGGGTCTGGCCTGGGTCTGGGCATGGTGTTCATGGGCTTCGGCTGGGCTGGGCTTAAGGTTTGGGCACCAATGATAGTCTCCGGCAGAGTCACCCAACCCCTGAGTTGTGGGAAAGTGGCGACTTCGAGGGGTCCCTGGACCCTGACCACATACACAATTGGCGCAAAATCTGCCCGGCCGTTGTTAAGTTTCTGGGTGATGTTTTTGGTCAACACCCCTCACGCATCACGCGCTACGCGCACTGGTAGTCACCCACATGAGTCGACACTGGTCTCAAACAGAGAAGGTTGGATGGGGGCTGCCCAGTAAATCAGTCTGCTTGTCAATCGGACGTGCGGTTGCGGAGATATATATGAGTTTATCAAAAGCGTCGCCACGGGTCGGGGTCGAGATGGGTCGGGCCGGGCCAGGTCGGGCCGCTCATATCCATATTTTTCCCATACACCACAGAAGGACGAGCGAGCGCTTTCCGCTCGCTCGTAATTACCATCGTATTACGCATATCAAGTTATAACGTTACTCTTTGAGCGCGTGTAAGCATGATGTGACATTAGTTTTGACGACACATTCAGTCAGATATTTCCTCAGATGTGCCATCAGGATTCTGGAACGATGTAAAACAGCCTGATGAGAATGGCTGAGGCTCTATTGGATTTGCCTGTGTTGTGGATATAAAGGCAATATGAATGCGTCATGTTTACAATGTCTATCAAATGACAAAATACATTCCACAGCTTTCAAATGGTGTTTTCGATTGGTTTGATTGTCACCTTTTGTTGTCAGTGCACCAGAACGGTTTGCATTTATGCGGGTCCATTTTAGTTCATTTTTTATCTCTGTTAAAACTGGATTCAGAGGTCTTGGGTTCGATTTTCGTCGGCGTGACACTTTCCATCTGCTCTCGGTCACTAGCGCGCAGCGTGACGTCACTAGGGCGCGGCGTGACGTCACCAGGGCACGATGTGACGTCATTAGAGCGCGGCGTGACATCACCAGGGCGCAGCGTGACGTCACCAGGGCACGATGTGACGTCACCAGGGCACGGTGTGACGTCATCAGGGCGCAGCGTGACGTCACTAGCGCACAGCGTGACGTCACTATGGCGCAGCGTGACGTCATTAGAGCGCGGCGTGACGTCACCAGGACGCTGTGTGACGTCACGGGAGTGCGGCGTGACGGCCACCCGCAGTGTTTGTGTTTGTTTGTTTGTGTTCCGCAGTGTTTGTGTATTTCCCCTTGGCCTTCCAGCGCACCTTTATGTGTGGTACCCCGACCTTGTCGTCGATATAAACAGAGCGTTCGACGCCCTAGTCAGGCGCACTAGGAGGTCCCGGGGACACTTAAAAACCATGGTATCAGACGGGTGTTAAATGGACTTTGGATACATATTGGCGGGTTGCGTTACAGAACGATACGAATGACATGAGCCCATGTATACACGGGGGATGTATATTAATAACACAAAGTGCCGGTGTCATTTTCAAGTCACAAAGAAGGCTGAGGTCACATTTTTAGTATTCGTTTTGCAGTTCACCGATGACATATACACATCTTTGAATAATTGTATCACAGAACACCTTATCTAAGCATTTCAGCCAGGTTTCTTTAACCCTATTCCCTGCGGGCGGCCAGAATTACGTTAACCTGCGGGGGGCAGATTCCGCCCGCCCAGAGATCTCGTAGAACTGCTCGGGCCGATTTCGGATGGACGAACACCATTCGATTTGTCGTTGAACGAAATACTTTCTTAGTAGACCAGAAATTGCTTTTTTGTTCTAAAATGGGTGGGCCAGGGGGCAAACAATACGAAAATTTAGTGTGTTTTTTTGAAAGGTCATTGTGGCCATGTGATTCCTGACCGATTTTGCATGCAAAAAAAAAAGTTTTTTGAGCTTCCAATGTCATGTTCTTTCAACGTGTGAAAGGGACAGTACATAAAACTAAAAAACATAGTCGCACTCAGGGATAAAATATGGTGGCGAATTTTTGATGAAAAAATATGTGCTTTTCCTTAGTGTTTGGGACGTGGGAACGTCACAATGTGGGCTTTTTTGCTGTATTTGTAAATTTACAAATTGTGCATAGGCGGTTTTCAAGGTAAAGCATAACGTGGGGGGCACCATGTGCCGAACGCCTTTTATCATCGTTGTTTATTTGAAGTTGGGCCTAGATTGACTGGGAATATCGCCTCCCATTTATGGTGCGCTCCTGCCTCACAAAATATGTTTATCAATTATGTTATGTACAAAGCATCGACTTAGTTTCGACGCTTTTAATTCAACGCAACTACGATAAGGAGTATGCGCCGCACACCGCATTCGAAAGGACCCCGAAAACATGAACCTGGAGGCCTACTCTGCAGGCCAATTTTTTTTCAAAATTTTAAACATAACACGCGTCATTCATATTTGGAAAATTCGAAAGTTAAAGACGATATAGACTTTAACGGTTCAGAAGCGGCGGGCCAAAACTACCGGGGGGCAGAATCTTGTTTCGCCAGCAGGGAATAGGGTTAAATTTTGTGTTTTGCATCGTATATGCCAGGCTCTTCTATAACTAGGTACTTCGAATACATTAAAAAATCAAATACTTTAAAAGACTAGGTATTTCGGTTGCTATATTATTTTTTTGTTTGATCTATTGTTTTATTTTTTTCCAAGCAAAATAAAAAGTAAACATATTAGAAAACCAACCATAACCGATGCCCAAACAAAATTTAAAAAATTGGAATACATATTTTGAGTGTCTAATGACTCCCTTAAATATGATGAGTCTCGGATGTTGTATTCGACATTTCCAAATATGATAGTAGCGTAAGTACTATGCCTCCCCTTTACTAAACCTGCGCGATTACGGTAGCATACGAATCGCATATAACATGACCCAAACAACATGTCACCGTCATGTGATCGACGTCAGCTGTTGCCATCAGCTGGTGACGTCAGTTGTGACGTCAGAGCTGATGTGTAGCTCTCGAGTGCCGACCAATCGCGATGGATCAGGGGACGACACCTCGTTATCTCTTAGATGACTATAATGTAGACTTTCGGTGACCCTTTTGTGATGGACTTTGAGCTGCAGTGACTCCATCCTGCAGTCAAGTGTGGGATGACACTGCGAATGTAATTAACTAAGATCTTCTTGCCATTTTAAAACTATATATGCATATTGCGCCGTGCACATCTGTTTTTTTATTATTTTGGTCATTAATGTATTGCATTTCTTCTTCAGCATCCACACCAAATGACACGAACAGCACGGATATTTCATCAAACATCCTACACCATCCGGCGTTGTCATCGGACAAACACACTGGGCGCAGGACAAACACACTGGACGACGACAAACACTATCCCCGTACATCATCAGAGAACAAACACTTTGGCAGCGCCGCTGGTCCTAGTGATGTCAGAGGGGGCTGCGGACCAATATTGGTCCGGCTTCTCTATGACGAACGCTGGCGGCGTGTCCCGATGACGTCACAGCGGCCTCCCCAATCACGATTGACGTTTCCGATAATGATTGTGCGCTGGCAAAATACAAAGCCCCCGTCGGGTGTTTTTAGATGTGTCTCCGGGTGTTGAAAATTCACACCTATAAAGGTGTTTGTTGACACTTTGTAAGGCGTCGTGACTTGCGTAGAATATTGTTTAAAGTGTCGAGACAACTCCACATGACCTTCTACATGAATGAGTTAGGCACACTGCCTTTAAATCATAAAAAAAAACACCTTGTAAACAACAGACGGGTGTTATTTGCGGGCGTTATTTTAGTTATCTTGACACGCAAAGAGCAACTTAAACGGTATACAGGCACTCTTCATTTAACCACATAACACCCAGAAATCACCCGACGGGTGATATCTATGGGTGTATTTTGGGTGTCACGACACCAATCAAACACCTTCTTCGGCTTACCGAAGCAACAGTTTTTTGTTCTGACTGGGATTCGAACCCCGACCGGTTACCCGTCCAAATACTTACTGGCTGCTAGAGTTGAAAGACAGAACGGCACCCGGTGTTGGTACTGAGCTGATTTTACAATATATTTTGGCCTCACCTGTCAATTAAAAAAAAAAAAAACTGTTCTAGTAGACAAAAGTGAATATTTTCCTTTCAGTTGATATTTTGCGTGTGTTTTAAGACCACTCTACTGACAATGTGGATGACAGCAGCAGATGACATAAGATGACAGCATGTTAATTTCCCATTTCCCTGCTATCGGGTTTCGATTGTCTTGTCTCTTGCTCTCTTGTCCTTCGACGACTTCTCTTCTCTTGTCCTTTCTTCGGCGTTCTGCTGGTTTCCCTGTCAACCCCACTGCTGATGTTGCACTGTTATAGAGATAGAGAGAGAGAGAGAGAGAGAGAGAGAGAGAGAGAGAGAGAGAGAGAGAGAGAGAGAG
>VOPJ01011651.1:0-21122 GCA_014673585.1 Semibalanus balanoides
AGAGAATTGGTGTCTTCTATGTGTTACCTTCCTTTCCTCTCCTACCTCTTTTTACCCATGTGTTCACATATTTAGAGTGCCTCTTTGTATTGTGCTGTATTTGTATTACCATTGAGGTACTTATAGTATGATGTATTTTCAAGTTTTCCTTTTTCTGCAAATATATTTCATTGATGTTATTTTGATGTGAAGATGTACTGATTTTATAATCCACACTTTTTCAGGTCATTTTTCTCCGCTAAGGTGAAGAAACCGGAAGTTGAAGAAAGACGTGTCCCAAAAACACCCGAGAAGTAAGTGGTGTTGAGAACGATACTGTACAAGATTAACTATCAACACATTCCCTTGCATTGCATGACCTGCGAATGGCTGCTAGAGCATTTCTGAGATGCTTTTCAAGCCATCTCCAACCTCGGGGTCGAGCTGCCATCTATCAGCATAATTCAGTACTGAGGCCTTGTGCGACGCTCGCCAGGTGTCTGACCGTGTGCGGTGTTCCGTGTAGGAAGGAGACTACGAACGGGAATCTGTCGGACGAACCCGACGGTGACTCGCCGGTCAAACAAATCCGAAAACGCAGGCCGGTCATCGAAAGCGATTCTGAGGAGGATGAAGCGTATGGCTGTCGACGACTCGACTTCACGATCTGCGGTTCTGGCAGTATATACATTCGAGGTTCATAGATCAATCCGATTTTGGACAATGATTCAGGTAACGTTTTTTTTGCTTCTACCACCACTTCTGCCTCCATCAGAGGAAATGAGCTACCCATAATGACTCAGTGTATCACCACACAGATTGCACAAGCTCATGTGGAGTTATATCTTGTATTTTGTTTCGGCTACTCTTCACAGGATCCACCAGTATGCTCGTTTGATAAGTGTGTATCACATGGGTAACTCGTTTCCTGCGAGAGAGACGAGGTTCCCAGTGTGAACCGAGTAGACACAACACTCTCTCGACGTATTGTGTGCCATCGCTGTGTGTTTTCCCGTCAGCCCGGGCTCCCCGGAATGGCGGCCGTCCTCAACGACGCGTGTCGCGAATGACGCAGAGTTTTTCTGGAGACCAAGTTCAGAGTCTGCATCTCGCTCCGGCAGCCAGGCTCCGGCATATGACGCCGTCAGGAAAACGGTACTTGTGACAATCCATGCTGTCACATCACTGTCTATTATCGCTGTCAGGTCACCTGGTAACATCACTGTCACAGGTGCGGAGGTCAATATCACTGTCACATCAGCGGGTAACATCACTGTAACATTGGGTTTACGTAAGGAGGTCAATGTCACATGGGGGTCACTGTCACATCAACTGTAACATCACCATAAGTGTATCACTGTCATTCATCACTGTCTACATCACTTCACAGGGGCCTGGTCCGAGGGTCACTGGGTCACATAAACTGGTGCACATTCACTTGTCACACTCGGGCGTCACATCACTCTTCATTGTCACTATCAAGCTGTCACATCACCGGGTAACATCACGTCAATGGCATTCACGTGGTCACATCACAGTAACATCACTTGTACATACGCACAGTCACTGTCAACGGATCTACTGGTCACAGTGCACCTGAGCCCAGGGTTCTAGGATTGGTTGAGCTGGGGTGCCGAGTGGAAATTATGGCTAGTATTAAGCATACAGAGTGGCAAATTTAACGAAAAACAGCTGTGTACAGAAGTTTATCAATACTTTATTACCTGCTCACCAGAATTAGTTATTACCTATGCCAAATTCGTACCCTTCTCTCCCTTTACAGGTTGTATCTATTATTACATTCATAAATTTGTAGCAGGGTTTCAATTAGCCAATACATTTTTACAATAGAGTTGAAAAAATTCACGATAATTATCAGGAAAAAGAGTGCATAAATAGCATATATTTACGGTGTCGTTTTCCACCAGAATTTCCTAATGCTAGGGCACTGCACCACTCTCTTGTGGCTGATGCAGGCTGAGGAACCCTCATGGAAGTTGAAGTCAAAGCAAATATTATCAACAACGAAACAAACATTTCCAGATGTTCACCGTTCATTTCTCACGATGCTATATAGATTCAATCAGCGGCGCACGCTCCCGCCGGTGACCACAGCTTGACAAATACTGCAGATCTATCTCCGAAACGCCTGTATTCCCGAGCGTTGGGTTTTCCCAGCATTGTCACGTGGGCTGGTGTCGGTGTCATCACATTGTCACCTCCGACCGTGAAGTGGAACCCTGGAGCAAACTATGCTACTTTGAATAGTTGCTCCGCTGTAGGGGTGCTTGGTAGCTCGATACTATCATTTGCGGGTGTATCGCCGGTTTTGGCGCATCATGCTGGCCGTTTTGTTTAGACTTTATCGATGGCCCCGCGGTGTGATTTTCCATAGCAATGTTTTCAGATTTCGTGTCCAACATCTGCCTGGCCGATATCAAACGTCATCTCTTTCAGCCAGGAAGGCTGTGCGTGGCAGCGGCGCCGCTGCTGCAAAACAGAAGGACTTGATCCACAAAGTCAAGTCTGCGAGTCCCAAGGCGACAAGTGAAAAATCCGCGAGTCCGGAGCGCACGGCAGATGAGAAGGCTGAAGAAGATGCCGCAAGTCCCAAGACCGAACCGACCGAGAAAGCTCCGTCTGAAGAAAGTGATTCACCTAAAGAGGAGGCCACCGGGAACGTAGACGATGAGTCGAAGCCAAGTCCTGCGGCGAAGAAAAAGGCGAGCGTGAGTGGGAAGAAGAAACCGGGTAAAGAGAGAAAAGCATCGGTCGGCAAGCTGGCCAAGTCCAAGAAAGATGCCGGGGGCGACTCGAAGGCAGAGGGGAAGGGGAAGAAGAGAAAGAGCGACGGAGTGGCTGGCGGAAAGACAAAGAGAGAGCGGAAATCAGGCTCTGCGAGCGAGGACGAGTCGACACCGGAAGTGATGGAGGAGGAAAAGGCGGACGTGAAGGAGGAGAAGGCGGACGTGAAGGAGGACAATATGGACGTGAAGGAGGAAAAGATGGACGTGAAGGAGGAAAAGGCGGACAAGGCTGAGGGTGGTAGTGACGATGATAAGTCAACTAAAGAAGAACAAAAGACGCAAGAAGGTAAGATACAGGCGGCTTGAAGTGTTTTCCCTGGACGTTTTGTATCTGTTTATTTGTGGACTGTGGAAGCAGTTGTGTATTATTCATAACAATTTGTGTTAGAGGCTAATGTTTTCTAAGTCTGCAATCTGCCGTTGGATATTTGTATGTTGGGGAGCTGAACATGAACTGCTTCGTATCATTTTTAAGGCTGCTTTTAGCTCGTATATTTAGTCCTACAGTACTACACAGTTGTCCAAATGGTGCCAAGTGACGCATTCTGGCAGAGTCGTTTGCATTGCTTGTCCAGTAGGTACCTGAGCGTGAAATCACTTCAGTATGGGCACAACGCCGTCTTCTGTTTCAGCCTCTGTCAAGAAGCCAAAGCCGATGACGGGTATATTCGGTCTACAGAGCAAGTCGGACTCGAATGGGCAGGCCAAGTCGGACGGCAATGAATACGATCCGTCCAAAAAGAAGTACCACCCCATCAACGATGCCATTTGGAAATAAGACCAAAAGTGAGTCCCTGTCGCCTGTCAGACAAACGATTTTGGTAACTTGAGGCTTAATATGCTACCCCAGTTATTATGATATTGATTTTGCTGACGCCGTGACATCTTATGAAGCTTTTGTCGGACGCTTGCCTATCATTGCCGCTTCGACGCGAGTCCTGTATCTGATCGACATTTATTTTACTACCTTCCTACTACGTTCTAGTAAGTGAAGAAACTGGTTTATTTGGATGCCATTTATTTTACTACTTTCTTCTACGTTCTATTGAAGTCAGAATTGTGATTTATCTGGACTACGTTTCGAGATTTTATCAAAAACACACAATATATTCCTCCTACACAATATCAATTACTTCTGCCGAACTGTCCGTTCTCACTTCTACTTGCTATCTCCTACGCGCTATCACCGCCGTAATGCCCTCGCCCTGCCTCAAGACTGTCCGCTTTCGCGTGGACGGGCTGACCCCCCCCCCTCCCCCGACAGAAGGTCCTCGTACCTGGCCGCTGGCTCGCACCTTTCGAGCTCGTGGAGGGCACCAGTCCCGCTGAGGATATATCGATACTTCCTTCTGCAACTTTCTTCCGCTCGTTGATCAGCTGCTCAGCCCGTCAGATCTGCTGCCCTCCGTCTACCTCTGTCTCAACCGGCTGGCGCCCGCGTACCACGGTCAGTCTACCGGAATCGGTGGAGAGGTGACTACCAGAATCGGTAGAGAGGTGACTACCAGAATCGGTGGAGAGATGACTACCAGAATCGGTAGAGAGGTGTTAGAAGTTGAACTTGTGCGTCTCAACCGGCTAGCTTGTGATTGCCATGGTAATTGGCTGGCTCTACTAATTTTGGCGGAATGGTGTTGAGACCTTGTCTGTTGTTGTTTTTTACGTGAGGCCTCTTGGCTTGTGGCTAATCTGTGTGATGCCGTATAAAGTTGAACGCCAAGCCACCCCTAAGTTTAACGGCCCCGAATTGCCTGCAATATTTTTACATTTCAACTTAGGTCATGTATTTTTGATTCGCATTTCGTTAAGTCGGTGACTTCCAATATATCTGACACTCTCCCTCAGAATATATATATTTTTGCTCTAATAAGTGCAGCCCTTCTCGCCGAATCTCTTAAAATAACACCAAACATCCAAACAACTCACCAAACCAGCTGCTTGAGATACACCCACCTACCTCACCACCAGCTAGCCCCGCTGTGAGTTTACCCTCCAACTCACCCCCCTCCCCTCACCCCCTCGTCACCCCCCGTCCCGTGACCAGGTATTGAGCTGGGTATCGGTGAGGGCGCCATCACGAAGGCGGTGGCGCAGGCCACAGGTCGCACGGTGGACAAGGTGCGGGCCGAGGCGGCCGAGAAGGGTGACCTGGGGCTGGTGGCGGAGTCCAGTAAGACGCGGCAGAGGATGATGTTCCGGCCGGCGCCACTCACCATCGGCGGCAGTGTTCAATTGAGCAGCATGCTTGAAGGACAATGCCATGATGAGCGGCAATTCAGTGAGTGCGGGACGGGGGGGGGGGGGTAGTGGTAGTGGTCCTGGGTACGGGCTTTGTGTGGAAGGGGCGAGGGTAGTGGGGGGGGGCGGGGGGGGGGGGGGCTGGGGGGGGGGGGCGGTGTGGTGGGGGGGGGGGGAGGGGGGAGACGGATTTGATGTGATCATACGAGATAGTTATGGATTTGCGATAGTTTGATATCAATGGATCGGATTCTGATTCGATAGGGCTTCTGCTTTGTGTTCACGTCATGCGGTGTAGTCGAACTATCGTGATCGTCATGTTACTTTGAGAGTGTTCAGCAATGTTTCCGAAAATACAAATGTTGTTATTGTTGATGGCCCGGAAATTTGCAGACTCGCGATGTCCTGTCCGAAGTGTCGGCAGACAGTTACATCTTTTCATATATACCTAGGTTTCCAGGTCCGCCTAGCCATGGTGCTCGTTCCAGAGATGTCCACTGTCAAATTTTCGTTTCCAGAACTTGAAGTTTTCGGACGTCCTTCACTGGTCCGATCTCCCCCTCTCCTCGGTCCGCGTCGAATGGACGAATGAAGGTGGGGAGTAGATGCAGGGGGCTGATGGTGGCTGCCGTGGCACGCCGAGCACTCGCTTCAATTGTCCGCTTCACTGGGCGGAAGCTGGCGCAATTCGGACTGTGCTGAACAGATCGGCACTGCAAGAGGTAACCATGGCAACTTTTGGACATCTTCGGGGTTGGCAGGGATAAACCTATTTGGGCAACTTGGACTGAGCGCAGCGGCGGCAGGTAAATCTTCACGGCAACCGGACTGTTGGCTGCAGGTAAGAGGTAACCATGAACGGAGCTGTCAGTTTGAAGTAACCTGCAGACGGCTGTGGTCGGCTCGGTAGGTTAACCATGGCAACTGCCTGTCGGCTTCGCAGGTACCATGACAACAGTCTGGGTGTCTTTCCAGGTGACCTAGCAACAAGCTGCTCGGTTTCTTACAGAAGTCACCATGAGACAACGACAGTCGGCACGCCGATAACCATTGGCAACCGTTGTTTGATGCAATGCAAGCATTAGCGGTTTAATGGCAGTTTTCTCAATGCTGTTCTGTTTCTGTTTATGTAAGCTCCTGGTGTGAGAGCTAACAACAGCTCCACTATTTTGCACTTGAACCGGTTGAGAACATTTGGGTTGTTGACTGGCAAAGCACAGGGAACTTCCTGATGACGCCAGCTCCTGATGACAGCCCTTCCTGGTGAGCTTCAGGCGCTGGCCCAGGCGTGTGTGATGAGGCCATCTGTCCCCTGATGACTATTCAGGCGCTGGCCCAGGCGTTTGTGATGAACGCCCCTGCCTGATGACTTCAGGCCGCTGGCCCCAGGCGTGTGTTGATGACACCCCTGCCCCCATTTGATGACTTCAGGTGCTGGGCCCGGCGTGTTGTGAGTGACGCCAGTCGTCGTCCCTGATGACTTCAGGCTGGCCCGAGCGTGTGCTGATGACGCCCGCCTGCCCCCTGATGACCTCAGTGCCGCATGGCGGCGTGTGGTGATGCGCATCTGTCCCTGATGTATCTTTTCTCAAGGCGCTGGCCCAGGCGTGTGTGATGACGCCCCCTGATGACTGCAGGCGCTGGCCCAGGCGTGTGTGATGACGCCGCCGCAGCAGGAGAGGCCCGTGCAGCAGCTGGACGCCACACGGGGTATCTCCGCCGAGAAGGCCAAGGCCAAGGCGGACGAGGCCGCCCTCATACTGAAGACCGTCTACTGGTGAGGTCTGGGGCGAATCATCACCGTCCTTCTCGGTGAAGGTCTGGGGACGAATGTCACCCGTCTACCTGGCTGAGTCTGGGACTCTACTGGTCAGTGCTAGAAGTGGAGGCTTGGAGGTGATCGGCGGGTAGAGGCGGTGGGGGGGGGGAGGGCGGGGGGGGGGGGGGGGGGGGGGGGGGGGGGTGCTGGTGTGTTTGAAGCTGGGCTCAGCGCCGCTTCTTTTTGGTTACATGTTTCGTCCCTTGGTAATCAGCAATGAAATCTGTTTAGCTGTGCTACCCCTGCTGACTCTGTTGACCTCTGTTGACCTCTGTTGACCTCTTGATCTGCTGACCTCTGATAACCTCTTCTGGCATCTACTGACCTATGTTGACCTTAACTGACCTCTGTTGACCTTAACTGACCTATGTTGACCTTAACTGACCTATGTTGATCTTAACTGACCTCTGTTGACCTCTGTTGACCGACAGTGAGTGCCCCACGTACGATGAGATCGTGCCTGTCTTGCTGGAGCACGGTCTGGAAAAACTGCCGGACCACTGTCAAATCCGCACCGGGGTGCCGCTCAAACCCATGTTGGCCCACCCCACCAAAGGTAGGTGCCGCTCAAACCCATGTTGGCCCACCCCACCAAAGGAAGGTGCCGCTCAAACCCATGTTGGCCCACCCCACCAAAGGAAGTTGGGTGTTTTTTCTCGGTTGCTGCTGAAATTGTACCACTACCTTCTACTTTGCTCGGACCTTGGCGTGGACCATAATTTCATACTGTCTGAGCGATGTGATACTTTGGGATGTCGCTTTCATGTTTCCCCAGGGTGTGCTAGACGCGCATATTTTATTTCATTTATTGTAATTGCCTCCGATGCACAGTTGGTCATGCAATTATTACTGTGATGTGCGTCACCGCGATGGTGTAAGGTGCGAGCGGAATCAGACAGAGTTACCGTCTCGGAAGGTCCTGTCCTGTCTCGCCGGCCTGTACTGACCCCTGCTATCCCCCCTGACAGATGTGTCTGAGGTGCTGTCTCGAGATTCGAACCCCCCCTGACAGGTGTGTCTGAGGTGCTGTCTCGATTCGAGGGCGCCCCCTTCCCTGTACTGAGTACTGACCCTTCTCCCATGACAGGTTGTGTCATTGAGGTGCTTGTCTCGATTCGAGGGCGCCCCCTTCCTGTTCTGAGTTCTGACCCTTCTCCCCTGACAGGTGTGTCTTGAGGTGCTGTCTCGATTCAGAGGGCGCCCCCTCTCCTGTTCTGGATTCTGCCTCTGCTCCCCTGACAGGTGTGTCTTGAGTGCTGTTCTCGATCGAGGCCCCTTCTTCCCTGTCTGAAGTTCTGACCCTTCTCCCCTGACAGGTGTGTCTTGAGGTGCTGTCTCGATTCGAGGGCGCCCCCTTCCCTGTTCTGAGTTCTGACCCTTCTCCCATGACAGGTGTGTCTGAGGTGCTGTCCCGATTCGAGGATTCGAGGGCGCCCAGTTCACGTGCGAGTACAAGTACGACGGAGAGCGGGCCCAGATTCACCTCCTGGAGGACGGCTCCATCCACGTGTACAGCAGGAATCAGGAGGACAACACGACCAAGTACCCGGACATTATCGCCAGGTTTCGCGCCTGCCTCAGCGAGGATGTCAGGTGAGGAGTCCGGTTCTGTGACTGTCTCTGGGGGACGTCATGTGAATTGTGAGGGGCCAGGCTCCGTGGCAGTCTGTGGCCATTTCTGCTCTATTGTATTAAAGGGACACTGCCACCTTCCCAAAAGTTCTCAAATGAACGCCGCTTGTGGTGCAAAATATGAAGTAATTGCTGGCCCGCAACCACGATACTGATGACATTTTTTAAATCACCAAAACAGTGCCTCAATTTCATAAAAAAGTTAAATTTTTAAATATTTGGCTTATGACTTCATATGAAGGAATATTGCGGGAATAGAGAAAAACCTTCACGCTCCATATTTTCGGTAATGTTGGCCAAATGTAAAACAAGTCGACTATCATCAACATTTAGTAAAGATGACGACGTTCAATCGGATCAGGGTCTCCGTTCAAATACACTGGGACTGGGGATGTTACAGATGTCAAAACCCAAAATCAAATTTCTTTGTATCGACTCGGTGTTGTTTTAACTTATAACTATACATAATTTCAATGCCTCCTTTATCCTACACGGAAAATGGCTATCTCAACTCAAATATAATGTTAAGTGGCAGGTCCCTTTAACTCGTCATACCACCCAACGCGCCGAGGGACCCACTAACTGAACTGATGAAGTCGTCAGGCTGGTGTCGTGTTGGGCGGCATGTGACCTTAGTTGTCGGCCCGCCCTTAAACCCCAATCATCATCATCATCTGGTGTCGTGTCATGCCCGATCGCTTAGTAACATCTGACATGGATTGTCATTTCGCTCTGCTTTGTGTGCGGCTTCTCCTGACAACTAACGCCGACCTCACTCCGTCCTACACATCTCCCTCCGCTGAGTTTCCCTTTCTCCTTCTCAACGCCAATTGACGTCCGTGTTCATATTCTGACCGTGTCCATTCTCTCCGCGATGTGCCGTCAGCTCGTGTATCCTGGACTCTGAGGCCGTGGCCTGGGACACGGAGAAGAAACAGATTCTGCCCTTCCAGGTGCTCAGCACGCGCAAACGAAAGGTCAGAGCACCACCGAGGCAGGACGGGGCTGTAATTGTTGTGTCCCTCCAGGCTGATAGGGCATCGGTTGCTGTCTGGCGGCTCTGCAGGGACCTGGCAGCTGAGGGCCTCTGAGGGCCTCGATCACTCAGCTCCGCAGTCCACACCTCCTCCAGAGTGGGCGTGATGATCGCGGTGGATCTCAGCCAGGCACCCATCAGGGACCTGGCAGCTGCTGCCCTGAGGGCCTCGATCACTCAGCTCCGCGGTCCGCACCTCCTCCAGAGTGGGCGTGATGATCGCGGTGGATCGCAGCCAGACACCCATCAGGGACCTGGCAGCTGCTGCTCTGAGGGCCTCGATCACTCAGCTCCGCAGTCCACACCTCCAGAGTGGGCGTGATGATCGCGGTGGATCGCAGCCTGGTACCCATCAGGGCCGGGTAGTCTGACAACCCATCAGGGCCGGGTAGTCCGACAGGACGTGCCTGGGGCGCAGGGGAGGGGTCCGGCTGGCTGCAGTACGAGATGGGAATTTACGCTGTGTGGAGGTTTGCATCGTGGTTTATGCGTCGATGTGGTGATTTGAACTGGTTTCGCAGTAGGGAGAATGCTTGGATTCTTGTCATATTACAGATTTTGTCATTAAGTTCGTTAACATGTTACAATTATATAGCGGATTGCTTGGTTTACATGCCTCAAGGCTCAAAAGTTACCCCTCTAACATTCGCGACAACCTAGCCGCGCGCCATTTCCCCGCTGTTCCGTCTCCTGGCGGCGTCGGTGTATTTGTAACTAAAGCTTCTGATAACCCCGGCAGGATGCGGGTGCGTCGGAGATCAAGGTGCAGGTGTGCGTGTTCGCCTTCGATCTGCTGTTCCTGAACGGCGAGTCACTCGTGACGCAGACGTTCCAAACGCGGCGCGAAAAACTCCGCTCGGCGTTCAAGGTCAGTGGTCACGTGTCAAGGCCAGGGTTCAAGGTCAGGGATCACGTGTCAAGGTCATATGTTCGTGTCAAGCCGGTCAGTGGTCATTGTTTTAAGGTGCGTGGCACGTGTCAAGGTCAGCGTACCATAGCTCGTGGAGAGACGAGTGTCATTGGCTCTGGAGTTCATGTGTTCCGTGTTCGAGTCTGGTTACTGTGGGAGGGGAGGGGTTATTTGCCCCCCCTCCCCTCCCGCTCGGGTCAGCGTGAGAGATCTCGACGATAAATGATGGCGATCGCATCGTCATAAAGTCACAATGTCACCAGATACGTATGCTAACTGGCGGTCAAATCACTACTACATGTTACAGAATGATATTTATGACACTTTTTTTAAAATCAAACTGGTGTTTTATCACTGGTCAGTGAACGGTTTTCTTGTATGTCGAAATCTCGAGTGGTGGTGTGCGTGCAGGGTCACAGTTTTTTCGTTTGTGCGTTCATTGAGTGTTCACTTTGTCCGTTTGTTTGCTCAGGAGGTGGAGGGAGAGTTCACGTTCGCCAAGAGTATGGACTCCACCAACGTGGAGGACATTCAGGAATTCCTCGACGAATCTGTCAAGGGTGAGTTGTGCGCATGCGCAGGAGATTGCCGAACACAGGCGAAAGGCTGCGTCGTCAGGAACGTCACCTGACAAACGGAAACGGCGCGCGCCGCCTCTCACTGGTCACTTTTGATTATTTGAATAATTTGTGACGGCCTTCTCATATTTAATTGTGTGTGCATTCAGTTTTTCCTCGGAGTGGCCTAAAACGGTTAATCAGCAGGTGAAAAGTGATCGCGCTGTGACCGTGTAGGCCCTAAGAAGTATATCGCAAAAATAAATGCGTATTTATTCATTTTAAATACACGTGATGGTTTGTTTCACACTGCAATGCCATGCGTTGTAGCCTGGTCTACGAAGCTTCGGACAATCTTCTTTTAGATACTGTTACCACGAAAATCCAGCAGTTTTCATAAACGTGTTGGTAACTAGAGGTTTCCGTATTTGTCACCTCTGTGGTGTGGTATACTGTGGCTGACTGGTCACTATTCCCTCCCGGCAGGGAACTATGAGGTTCTGACCCCTGCTCACTCAGGCCCCTCGCCCTGACCCGGACTCTTCCCTGCCCTGCCCTGCCCTGCCCTGCCCTGCCCTGCACTGCCCCTCCCCCTTAAGGCCTGCCCCTCTTCCTGTCCCTCTTCCTGTCCCTCTTCCTGTCCCTCTTCCTGTCCCTCTTCCTGTCCCTCTTCCACCTTGCCCCTCTCCTTGCCTCTCTCCTTGCCTCTCCCCTGCCCCTCCACCTCCCCTTGCCTCTGTCAGCCTCTTGGCACTGACAGGGAACTGTGATGTTCTGACCCCTTTCCCAGCCTCTGACCCTGACCCTGACCCTGAGGCCTACCTTGACTACCTGGCCCTGCTGCCTGACTGACTGGCCCTGACCCTAAGCCCTGACCCTGCCCTGAACTGCTGACCCTGCCTGATGCCCTGACCCTGCCCTGACCCTGCCCTGACCTGCCCTGACCCTGCCCTGCCTCTGCCTGACGCTGCCCTGACCCTGACCCTGACCTGACCTGGACCTGCCCTGACCTGACCTCTGCCTCTGACCCTAGGACCCCTAGACCTGCATGACCTGCACTGACCTGCACTGACCTGCACTGTACTGCGCTGACCTAACCTGACACCTGACATACACCCTGACCTACGTGACCACTACTCCTGGCACTGACCCTGGGCCTTGACCCTGACGACCCTGCCTGACCCTGCCCTGACCTACTGCTGAACCTGCCCTGAACCTGCCTGACACTGCCTGACCTGGCCTGACCTGCCTGACCCCTGCCCTCCTAGCTGAACCATTGCCCTGACCCTCGCCTGAACCTGCCTGACCTGCCCTGACCCTGCCTAGACCTGGACCTGCCTGACCTGACCTGCCCTGACCTAGACCATGCCCTGACCTGCCCTGACCCTGCCTGACTGCCATGCTTGCCCTGACCCTGACACTGCAACTGACCCTAGACCTGCCTGACCCTGCCCCTGCCCTGACTGACTAGCCCTGACTGCCTGACGCTGCCCTGACCTGCCTGACCTGCCCTGCTTGCCCTGACGCTGGCACTGAACCTGCCTGACCTGCCTGACGCTGCCTGACTGGCCTACCTGCCTGACCCAATGCCCTGACCTGCCTGACCCTGCCATTGACACTGCCCTGCCCCAACCTCTGGACCTGCCATACCTCTGACCCTGCCCTGACCGCTGACCTGCCCCAACTGCTGACCTGCCAGCTCTGACCCTGCCAGCCTCTGACCTGCCCAGCTCTCTGAACCTGCCTGATGCGCACGCTGCCAAACCTCTGACCCTGCCCAGCTCTGACTTCGCCAGCTCTGACCCTGCCTGACCTCGCCTGCCCAACCTCTGACCTGCCCCAGCCTCTGACTGCCCAGCCTGACCCTGACCCTACCCTGACCCTGACCCTGACCCTGACCCTGACCCTACCCTGACCCTACCCTGACCCTGACCCTGACCCTGCCCTGACCCTGACCTTCTCGGCAGGGAACTGTGAGGGTCTGATGGTCAAGACTCTCGACCGGGACGCCACCTATGAGATCGCCAAACGCTCCCGCAACTGGCTGAAGCTGAAGAAGGACTACCTGGACGGCGTGGGCGACACGATCGGTAAATACCAGGCTCGTAAGCAGCACAACCATAAGTACGACATTGGCATTGTGTGCGGAGCGGCTGAAGGTGGTAGGCACATGCTAACGATGATTAAAATGCGAAGTAATCTTATGCAGTCATGTGATTGCCGCTTTTATTTCATTTTGAACATTTTCAACATAACTTTAAGCAATGGTACAAAATACGCGTAATAAAGACTTATGAACAAACAAGATTAAGTCATTATATATGGAAATTAGTCGAAAATAAGTAAAATGTATTTTTAGTAATGCGCCGTCATCAGGTAGACATTTCTCGAGTTTTAGTTCTTATTTTCGACTGATTTTCACATACATAGAACGGAATGTACTACTTCTAACAATGCTCATTGCAACGTTGAACCAAACGGAAGTTTACGCGTAGTTTATTTTTAGCATTGTCCGTCCATTCGTGGAAACTGCCGTCTGTCAATGTATTGACACCTAAGCCGATAACATTACAACATTTTTGGTCTGTTACTGATGCACTAATCGGGTTCAAAACAGCTGCATATTAGACATCCTAATATGACAAATGATATTGGTCATATTTCCGTGGGAGCCTTGCCTGACAAAATACTACGTAACTAGAGAATATGTTGCATACAGCTGCTGTAATCTCCTCCCATGTATGGGTTTTGTGGACACGAAAGCGTTTTCGCTAAAGTCCCATATCTCTCACTGTCCCAGGGCAGTGAATGACCCTAAATGACTGCCATGTCTAAGTCCCCTACTACTCCTGTCCGAGGGCGGCAGATGACGCTTAATGACTGCCATGTCGCTAAGTCTCATACTCTCCTGTCCCGAGGGCGGCAGATGACCCCTAATGACTGCCATATCGCTAAGTCCCATACTCTCCTGTCCCGAGGGCGGCAGATGACCACTAATGACTGCCGTGTCGCTAAGTCTCTTACTCTCCTGTCCCGAGGGCGGCAGATGACCCCTAATGACTGCCATATCGCTAAGTCCCATACTCTCCTGTTCCGAGGGCGGCAGATGACCCCTAATGACTGCCGTGCCGCTAAGTCTCATACTCTCCTGTTCCGAGGGCGGCAGATGACCCTTAATGACTGCCATGTCGCTAAGTCTCATACTCTCCTGTCCCGAGGGCGGCAGATGACCCCTAATGACTGCATATCGTGTCCCATACTTAATCGACTGTTCCGAGGGACGGCAGATGAACCCTATGACTGCTGATCGCTAGTCCCAATACTCTCCAGTTCGAGGGCGCACAGATGAACGCTAATGACTGCCATGGTGTTAGATCCCATACTCTCCTGTCCCGAGGGCGCAGATGACCCTAATGACTGCCATGGCTCGCTAAGTCCATACTCTCCTGTCCGAGGCGGCAGATAGCCTAATGACTGCATCGGTCAGCTAAGTATCATAGTCTCCTGTCCCGACGGGGCCGACAGATATCCCCTACAATGACTGCAATGTGATAAGTACTCATACTCTCCTGTCCCGAGGCGGCAAGAATGACCCTAATATACGCCATGTGCTAAGTCCAATACCTCTAACACTGTCCCGATGGGGCGGCAGATGACCTAATGACTGCCATGATCGCTAAGATCCATACATCTCCTGTTCCCGAGGGACGGGACAGATGCCGCCTAATGATGCCATGTCGCTAAGTACCCATACCTCTTGTCCCGAGGGCGGAAGATACCTAATGATCCATTGCTTAAAGTCCATACTTCCTGATCAGAGAGGGAGGCAGAATACCGTAATGATGCATGTCGTAAGGTCCCATACTCTCCTGATCCCGAGGGGCAGATGACCCTAATAGATGCATGTGCTAAGTCTCATACTCTCCTGTCCCGAGGGCGGCAGATGACCCCTAATGACTGCCGTGCCGCCCTTCACACCACTCATCGCCACGCCCTCCGCCCGCCGGCAGATGTGGTGGTGCTGGGCGGGTTCTTCGGCAAGGGGAAGCGGACCGGCGTCTACGGCGGCTTCCTTCTCGGCTGCTACGACACCGACAACGAGGAGTTCCAAAGCATCTGCAAGGTGAGGCACCGGCCGGAGGTGTGGGAGGTCGGGGTGAATGGGGCGGGGAGAGGTCACATGTTGCTGGGGAAGTGGGGGTGGGTGGGTGATTAAGAAGGTGAGACGTGGGGAGGGGGAGGGAGGGAATTGCCATGTCGTCTGGTGTTTGGGGGAGGGGGACGGTCAGTTGCCGAGGTAAACATTCGGGGGGTCGATGGGAAGAGGTGGTGGTGTGGGGGGGGGCTTCTCGCTGGGAAGGGTTCCACACCTGACGTTAGTCGGGCCGGACGTCGGTGATCTTGTTGACAGATGTGACACGATACACGTATCGAGCGGGGGGAGGGGGGGGGGGGGGTACTCACGGAGAGTTTGACACATGTCGTCGGTTGGTAAGTCGCAAATAGCACGAATGCTTACTATTTTTTATCTCGTTCACGTTTTTTGCGCAGTGCTGGTGGTTTGTTTTAATGCTGGCACAACTGCTGCTCGAAAGCTTATGTCGGGATGTGTATGTTCGTGTAATTATACTGCATAATATTACTAACCGCAGTTTACCTTATTCGTGTGGTGCTTGGCAAACCATAACCGCTGTTATCATATCTGCACATGGTCATTTATTTCGCATTGACTGAAAAACGGCTTGCATAATGTAGCTCAATTTCTGTTCATCTATCGAAGTCACGAATGCAAATCCTATCCTGCCGAACTCATGGAACAAACGTTTTATTACTTCAGTTATTCGTACTCTCATGTTCCCTGTGCACTTGCGGGATGTTTATATAGTTCGCGCCCATCGCCAAATTAGTCGAACGATATGTTGCTAGTTACTGCATAATGTATATCAATGTCATATACATCATGGGCGCCATATAAATGTATTATTGCAGCGCCTGTAAGCCCCAATCATAATCATTCGAAATTGATTGCTCTCACACTGTCATTGACTCTTTACTCTTTAGTACACAGTATTTGACACACTACCATCAATCTGTATCTTACCGCCTTAATCCTCCCTCCCCCCCGCTGACGAGCAACAACGACCACCACGTGTGTTTCTTCTCTAGATCGGCACCGGTTTCTCAGAGGAGGACCTGCAGAAGCACTCAGCTTTCTTCAAGGAGCGCATCATCGAGGCGCCCAAGTCCTACTATCGCTTCTCCATCGAGCCCGACCACTGGTTCGACGCCGTCCAGGTGCGTCCCCGTTGGTAGATGAAGGCTCAGGAGACGCTGTGATTGGTTGATGGGGTCGGTAGGGACGCTGTGATTGGTCGATCGGGTCTGTAGGGACGCTGTGATTGGTAGATGGGGTCTGTTATAGGGACGCTGTGATTGGTTGCTTGAGTCTGGGTGGACTTATCATTAAAATTATGTCATATTAGGGGCACAATCGTGATGACATGTAATCATTGCGACCCTCGCACAACCCAGTTTGGGCTTGGCACATCTGGATTCCTCTTACTTATCCAACATCTGACATCTAATCTATCTTAACTTCTGACTTCATCTGCCCTGTTCCAACCCTGTTTCTGCGCTGTTTTATAGCGTGTCTGCGTGTTCATAGAGCGCATCACTGGTCGTCTAGTTTGACCCTCTGTTCTGCCTTGTAATCTGCACACTAAGTCTGTTTCTGCCTCTGTTATGCATCTGATTCTGCCATTGTCTGCTCTGTTCTGCCCTGTTCTGACCCTCAGTTCTGACAATACTGTTCTGACCTCTGTTCTGAACCTCTGTTCTGACCCTCATTTCTAACCCTCTGTTCTAGACCCTCTGTTTGACCTCTGTTTCTGACCTCTGTTCTGACCTCTGTTCTACCTCTGTTCTGCCCTCTGACCTGATCATCTCCTATCATCAGTGTGGGAGATCACAGTGTGCAGACTGTCCATCTCACGTGCATAAGGCCGCCCTGGGTATTGAGCGCCAGCGGAAAGGGACATTTCTTACATCGCTTCCATTGCATTCTACCGAATTATCGGGACGACAAAGTCGGCAGAGCAGCCCACGTCGGCGGCACAGCAGATGCTGATATGTACAAACAGTCAGGACCAGGTAAGGCTGTCTATTTACGAAAATGTTTATCTTAATCAATGTGATATAATTTTATTTTGTCTATGCTTAAGTGCATAGATTATCGTTCAATAATGTGGGTTTTGCATATATTTGACAGAAAAGGCAACTGCCGTATTAGCGGTCGTAATAGGATATCGTTAAAGTTCATATTGACTATATATAAACATCAACTCCTCATATTAATTTACTAGCTGGGGTGCCCGGCGTTGCACCGGGCAATTAATTACCTAATGTTGCCTGTTATGTCGGCAGGAGACAGAATGCAATCTAACGTTTTTGTACCTGTTCAATAATTGGTGCATAGAACAAGGCAATTTACGTTTTGTTGGTGCTGTCGGCATGTGAACATAGACGTACACGCGCAAGTCAAAACATACAGCTGAATTTATAGCCTAAAACACTTAAAAGCAGACTTAACAAGGTAGATCTGTACCTAACCGTTACAGCAGCGTTTTCCGTAATTGAATAAGAAAGACTACAGAATGAATGTACAAAAGCGAGCATATCAGAAAAATCAGGTTCGCTCGAGCACTAATGTGCCATAAAAAACACCACATTGAAGCGATTAACTAACGTATCCGGTGAGATTTAATAAAGGTGGATTTATGCACTGGGAAAGAGACGGCCGATTTTTGTATATATTTGTCATGTTGTATTATTTAGTATATAGTGGAAATTTTATGCAATTTTACAAAAAATCGCTAAACTTCCTGTCAGTAATGCTGATTCAGAAATGGTATGGGTTTTGTATCATATCCAAGGGTTTTCGATTCCATAGCGGTCAAATAGCGGTTTTCCCATTGCCTTTATTATATGTAGATTGATGACGATCGCGTTTCGTACAGTTAGCATTCATATCAGTTGGCATTCAAAAGGATGAACCTTTTTGCAATGACTTTTGAATGCACACCTGGGATGAAGTAACTGTACGAAAACGGTATGGTCATCATAAATTAATGAGGAGGCGATGTTATAAGGCTGTAATCTGTAAAGTTTTGTTATAACCTGGTTGACGAGGGTGAATTTGTTGTCGATCCCGTGGCGGCAACGGTAAGCGGTCTGACTCCAGATCAGAAGGTTGCGTGTTCAAATCACGTCGGGGTCAGGAACTTTTTCCGCCGGCCAATGGCGACGGCCATCGGCTTTTGGTCCGCACGACGGATGTTATGTGCGATTCCGACTTCCGAGCGTGTTTCTTTGTTTACGAAGCATGCTGTTTTGGTACTTCCGAGCGTGTTTCTTTGTTTACGAAGCATGCTGTTATTGGTGGCTGCGTGAAGAGTCCAATTAGTCTCCACTCTCCATATGGCTTTTTCGTTTTCGGAACGCCTGGAAACCTGAAATATCGTCATGCTCATCAACTATCCCTTTTGTCTGAGTGTTATGTAGCCTTTATTATGTTGCTTTCTACCATGAAGTGCATTTGTCTGCATGTTATGAGTATCTATGCACATGGGCGCAGCCAGGGGGGGATTTGGGGCAAATGCCCCCCGTCGCGGCTCAGAGGGGCCCATTTCGGGTCTGAAAAGGGCCCATCTCGGGTCTGAAAGGGGCCCATCGTGGACTCGTGGGGTCCACTGTCGGCCTGAGGGGACCTCTGCCGGTCTGAAGGGGCCCTCAGTCGGCTTGAGGGGGCTCTCAGTCGACATGAGGGTGCCTCTCGGTCGTCATGAGGGGCCCTCTCTCGGTCTGAAAGGGGCTCTTGGTCGGCTTGATGGGGCCCACGATCGACCTGAGGGGGCCCATCGGTTGGTCATGAGGGGCCTCTGCGGTCTGAAAGGGCCCTCAGTCGGCTGAGGGGCTTTGGGTCGGCCATGAGGGGCCGCTCTGTCGGTCTAAGGCCTCTGTCGTCTAGGAAGCTTGTTCGGTCTAAGGCCCCTGTCAGTCTGAGGGGCCCTCTCGTCGGTCTGAGGGCCCTTGTGGTTTGAGTGTGGCCCTCTGTCAATCTGTGGGTCCCCCCCCCCCCCCCTTATATAGGCCTCTGTCAGTTTTGAGGGGGCTCTGTCAGTTTGAGGGGGCCCTTGTCGTCTGAGGAGGCTTCTATAAGCATGAGGGGGCTCTCGGTTGAATGAGAGGGCCCTTGATCGGACTGAGGTATCCTCTGTCAGTTTGAGGGGCTGTCTATCGGTCTGAGGGGACCATCTGTCGGCATGAGAGGCCCTCTGTAGGTCTGAGGGCCCTGTGTGTGAATGAGGGGCTCTCTGCTGGCCTGAGGGTTCATCGGCCAGCTTAAAGGCCCATTTCTACCCAACGGGTAGAAATGTCAGCCTGAAGGGGCCCTCTGTCGGCCTGAGTAGCCCTCTGGTGGCCTAAGGGGTCTGTCGGCCAGCTTGAGTGGCCCTGTTGATCGACCCGACGGGCCCTCAGTCGGCCTGAGGGGTCCTATGTCGGCATGCATGGCTCTCTAGTAGCCCGAGGGGCCCTCTGGCCGCCTGAGTGTGCCCTCGATCAGTTTAAGGTGGCTTTTTGTCGGTCTGAGGGTGAGGGGCCCTCAGTCGGCAATGAGGGGAATGTCGGGCTGAGGGGCCTCTCTCGACCTCAGCCCACCCACGATCATCCTCTGGTGCTTTGTGGGGCGCTTCGGGCAGGTTGAGGTGGCTTTTGTCAGCCTGGCCTGAAGGAGACCTCTGTTTTTCCAGGGGCCTTCAGGGCTTCAGTCGGCCTGAAGGGGTCTCATCGACTTGAGGGTCTGCTGTCGGTCTGAGGGAGCCTTGATCAAGATTAAGGGAGGCTCTTACTTAGCCTGTAGTGGGTACACAGGATAGAAGTTAAATAATGCTAGCGAAGCTAAATATGGCAGGAGGCCCTCGTTCATGGAGGGCAATGATGATGTGCCAAGCTCAGGGCCCATTTATCACTACGGGGTAATTGGCATACAATGTCTTTCGTCCCGCTGGTTCTGGCTCTAAGTAGGTTTCCGCAATTTAGCATACTAGGTGAATAATACTTTACTCCCTACTCCAAGAATAAGTTTATTTGGTCATTCCATATTTCTTTTCTGAGAAATGTCAACGATTGTGGCGAGTTTCCTCATATTCTAATCACTTTCCACTAAGTAATGATTATATCGAGTCCTCCCCAGTTAAAACCTGGCTAGCCAATGCAACTATGGGCATTGGCTAAGCAATGGTATACACATGTAGTGGAGTGGTCAATAAGCACGCAGTCGTGCCCCGGGGCACTGACAGCGGTCAGACGGTCGGAGCCGCGTGCTGACATGCGCGGCGTCTCCAATCAATTAGTTTTTTTGCCAAATAATTCTTCAGATTATATTCTGGAATTGGTCTTGCAATGCGGTGGCACAACTAAAAAATACAAACAGTCCTTCAATAAAAAAATGTGAATTGCAAAGGGCGCCGAAATCAATTCAGAGTAAAAAAATGAGTGGAAAACTAAGCAAATTCATTTTTTTTTTGGGGGGGGGGCATCAGTCAGTGCTAGGGGGCCCACTTTGGTGTGTCCCCGTCGCAAAATCCTGGCTGCGCCCCTGTCTATGCATTGTATTGTTGATTTATGTTCCAGAGGCGTAAGTTTGTAGGGGGATGGCTGCGATTTATTATGCGCTTTTCATGATGGCATATGTTGCATTGGCAAGAAAACACTGGCGGATCCAGACTCTCTCCGTGGGGGTTGGCATTTTTCGTAACAAAAAGGCACTTCCATTTTTCTCCTTACATCTGGGCCGGTTGTCTTATTTTGGTCTTATTTTAAGCTTAAAAATCACTTTTTCGGGACATTTTTTTTTTAGAAAAAAATCGAAGCAAAAAAAAAATCGAAAAAAATAACACAAAACGCGATATTCTGTAGCATATACACATATAAGTAATACAAACATACCAACTCGCAGTATACCAATATCATACCAACTCGCAGGGGCTTCACCCGATAGTTCTCGAGTGCTGAAGTGACAAAAAATGTGCCCCATTTTTTTGCGTGTTTTTAAGCGTTTGCAACATATTTAATGCGGATTTCC
>VOPJ01011653.1:0-20137 GCA_014673585.1 Semibalanus balanoides
GTATTTCCCAATAATTATTGGGAAATACTTAGAAATCAGAAATGGGCCGCTGTTAAAAATGAGATAGGGCCGACGGCGGCCCCTATCTTACAACATAGAAGTGGCGCCGCCCCGGGCGGCGGCCCAGCTTGAAACTGCCAACCTTAGAGTTACCACCATCATCAGAGTTACCGAACTTGAGAGACATTTCAGGTCACGTATTTTGGGGAATAAATTTTTTTTCTCGATCTGATAAAAAATGGGCGGTAGAATCTCGGTCGAAGCTTGGCTCATGGATGGGGAACTGCCACTTGTTATCTGGTGGTTCACAACAAGCGATAAGGAAAATCTTGGCAGCCAAAATTTTAAAAAGCATGTGTTGTAATGCATTACCTTTAACAAAAATTGATGACCAAAGTACAAATTGAAATGGAACAAATTTGGGAATTTTTGGCCCGGAGCAAGCTCTTGGAGGTTCATAATTAGGCGCAACTTCATCCAGTAGTTGGCATTTTTACCACCCTGGGTAAACCTCTCCTAGTGACAATAAAAACACCTCCCAGTCGACGCATTTTAGGTTGTGTGGGCATCACACGGGCTAGGGGTGTTGACACATGGCGCAGGCGTTTATTTTTTTGTGAGTGTGCGGAACATCACTCGAAATGCACGATTTATACCTCTTAGATCAGATTGAGGGATAATGGGCAACACTATGCTTGTGTCTTCTTCGTAAGTCTATATGTTATGTTATGTTATACCATAGGTACACTTCTCATATTATGCTCAAGTCACAATCTGCAAAGCCCTCCTCCTTCTTCTTAACAATCTTCTTCTAACTATCTTTATATCTTCCATCGCGTTCGGAACGTCTGGACTACCTTGTGAGACATCACAGAGAAACAGACAACAGCACACGTGTCGCAATTTGCTCACTGGTTTGTATTGCATCGAACAGGTCTGCTGTTTCCGCTGCTGACGTGGCATTGTCGGCCAGGTGGGCAGCTAGGGATCGAGTGCCCTGTTGCCGCGCCGCTGTAAACAGGCACCTGAGCACGGACGAGGAGACACTGACGTGCGCTGTGCCGCGCCGCTGTGTCACAGGCACGAGCACGACGAGAGACACTGACGTGCCGCATGATACACGCGCCGCCTGTCACAGGCAACCGAGGACGGACGAGGAGGACTACGGGCCGCGCCCTGTCACAGGCACCGAGCACGGGACGAGAGACACTGACGGTCGCGTGCGCGCGCTTGTCACAGCACCGAAGCACGGACGAGAGACACTGACGTGCCGCTGTGCCGCGCCCTTCACAGGCACCGAGGACGACGAGAGAGACTGACGGTGCCGCGCCGTGTCCACAAGGCACGAGCACCGGACGAGAGACACTGACGGCTGCCGCTGTTGCCCGCGCCGCTGTCACAGCACCGAGCACGACGAAGACATGACGTGCCGCTGTGCCGCGCCGCTGTCACAGGCACGAGCACGGACGAAGACCACTGGACGGTGCCGCTGTGCGCGCCGCTGTCACAGCACCGAGCACGGACGAGAGACACTGACGGTGCTTGCCCCGCAGCCCTCTCACCCGTGATATCTGCCGGAAGCCGGCTCTCAGAGTGACGGCTGTCGGGGCGGGCTGGGCGATTCGGGTCGGCCTGGGGCACGCTGCGATATAAGGCGGCGGGGGCGGGGGCGGGGGCGGCGGCGGCGGCGGGGGCGGCCTGCCATTGACGACCAGTACCACGGCAACAGGCCCTCAAAGGCGACCGGTGGCTGCGACCGACGGCGCCGCTGTCGGCGCTCATCAGGCCGCGACACGCACAGCCGCCGCCGGCGCGCCCCAGTGCAGGCGGTGACGTCATGCGTGAAGCGTAAACAACGAGGTACAGCGCCCGGCGACCGTATACAGCGATACAGACGACGAGGGAAATCGATCGGCTGTTGGAGACTTGGCGCGAATATTTCGGTGGGTGAGATACATAGTTTGTTGGAAAGAATTCGCCAATAGCCGTTTTCACGATGGATTATTGAGCGAAACGTTTGAAAACATTTTACAATGTTTTGAAAAGTTTTGACGATCCATGCCTTAATTACACAACTTTTACATGCGATATTTGTCTTAAAATGTCCTCCAGAATTGTATTATGTATGTAAGAATATAATATGCTAAAAAATAACAGTTTAGTGGAAATAATCAAGATAATTATTGATAGACTAGCTCTGTTATACCAGATCTCCACCGACTGAATATTTTCAAACGATTCAGAATGATTCAGAAACATTCTGTGGCGTGGGCCGCTATTGGTCGCCATATGGAATCCCCACAAATGACGCATAATATACTCTTCCAATGCAATGGACTAGCGAATCGATTCTAGCACATCATTGCGCAAGCACAGACCGACCTGTGATTCATGACGCTGTCAGATTTAGTAAGCTCTAGTATGACGGCATGCTTAACTGAACGAATGGACTCAAGACGCATATGTTCTTAAAAAACGGTAAATTGTACATCATTCATGTAACTTGTCACTCATGCGACTCATGAGCTCAATTAATTATTCCATAGTTCTATTGAATGGTGATAATATCGCCTAAATCAGTAGTTTATTTCTTGGAATGTATCATATACTAAAACATGTATGCCAAACATTTTACAACCATGCAGAAAGATTCAGAATCTTTTAAGCGCAATAATCCATCGTGAATTGGCTAGTTCATTGTTTTGCTACATGCGCAAGTATTTGCAAAAAGCTTGATGCGGCTGATACCAGATGTGCAACTTGCGCTTGTCGTCTACTGTAAACGGTAGACTTCCGCTTGTCGTCTTTGGTAAATGGTAGACCGCTTGGGACCCTAATTTTGGTTATATTTTTGGAAGAAACCAACTCGCATGAGTGAATTTTTATATTTTTGTATTTCCGACACTAAGCCAATTTGTGCTAGAGTAAAGATGCCGCTTAAAGCGCGCCCACCTTGGGACCAGGGATGAGGATTTATTTCTCTTTGGGGTTGCTCTATCACCCCAAGTATTGATTTTAGCTTTCCCAATAATACTTCAGCATTCCTTATCTGCTGATGTTGTATTCAGCGGCGTTTCAAGGGGGGTCTTACGGTCCCTAGCACCCCCCTTGGGCTGTTCATGGGCCCCCGTTGGTCGGGCCGTTTGCGTCCGTTTTCAAACAGATGGCCTGGCAGACAAACAGATGACCTTTCTTTTTGTGAAAGTGAATATATTGACATAATACGTTTTAATCGCTTCACATTCATGTACCGATGAGCCAATTATAATCGATCATTACAAATAGCTTTGCGTGAATGTTCGCGAATCGTAAAAAAGATCGATCAGTTGCAACGGACTTTTAAGAATCTTCCACCTGTCACCTATGACTTCATAGTGCACCATAACCGATACGAGCGGCATCAACGGCTGTGAGCGAGCACCGACATTATTAATCCATCAAAACAGCGCACATCAAGAAAGCCGGCTGCATTTCACTGTCCGCTCTGCACCAGCCCGCCGCCACGCCATGCTCACCATTAGCACCAATAAATCAGGTGTCCGCCAATTGCCGGGGATCATTATTCCGCGAGCATGAGTCGCCGTGGTGCCAGGTTCCCCAAATCGGCAATCAATCAGGCAAACGGGTCACCAAACGTGTCGGGTTCGGCAATGTTAGGTCATTAGGCAAAGCTCAAGAATGACCCAATGCCAGCCACCTTCGTCAAGAGATGAGACTCCAGAGTGGCTCCAGGCTTTAGCAATAGCTGCCTCTCTGAAGAAACCCTCGTCTTGCCACTCAGCAAGTAAAGTTGCCGCTCAGCAGTAATTCACAGGCCTTATCACACCAGTGTTACTAACCAGTAAAACGCCCTTATTGCGTTGAAAGTCAAGTGGGTGGCTTGTACATGAGTGCTTTTCCGTATGTGAAACAAGACAAACAACATCATTGAGTTGAAAGAGCACGATTAATCGCTTACCGACTGCATTTGAAGCAAATCGTGATGTACTCTTGTCATGGGTTCGATATGCCTGAATGGTGCCTGCAATGGTTTCATGAGTTCACATTTTCAAAGCTGATAAATATTCGTTTCACATCTAAGTTTTGTTTGTCGAACGGTACGTGCTCGCATGCTGCACTGCCAATGGGATTCTTGTTTCTAGTTTCATGGTCCATGGCATGTGAGTTTTATGTTGCTATGCATTTGCAACCATTTGTAAATTATGTGCATTACATTAGACAGACTGTATGATGAACCCCCAAAAATGCCGAAGGGCATAACTCCAAAATAGTAGCTTTAAATGATGTTTTGATGTTATACATTCATTATAGCCTATAACCCGCGCGCGTAGGGGGGTAAATATTACCCCCCCCTCCCTATTTCCGCAATACTTGGAAAACGGAACAGATAACGACGTCAAAGTTTCAGTACCTTATCAGCATCAATTTGACGTCTTCCTAAAAAAAAATCATCTAAAAAATTCAAACTTTGGGAGATAATGACGTTTTATGACGTCATGTCATAGCCGATTTTTGGTTGAATAACGATAAAGTTGATGCATCGTAGAAAAAACCAAAGCTTTAAAGCCAAATCGAAACGCAGAAACTGTATAGAAAGGAAATGTAATTTTATACAAAGATAGCAATTTTGGATTTCCAAAATTTTTTGGTTTGAACCCCCCAAATCCAAAAAAACTGTTTTTTCAGAAATTTCCCCCCAAAATTGAAAATTTCAAAGTATCTAAAACCCGAATTATATATAAGAGAACCAAGTGTTAATGAATATCCAGACAAATTTCAAAGTAATAGCTTTCATTTTTCAGTGACTGATGCTCTCCAAGCATACGTAGGTAATGACATCATTTTTCGAATAACTTTATTTTTATTTTTGACCTGATACAGATATATAAATTAATTTTTGTGTTTATGAGACAAAACTAACCTAGAAACATGCATTTTATATCAAATTATCATTTTCAGTTTTGACCTTAAGATGCCTGATCTTGACCTTTGACGGTTTCAAGTTTGTAAAATGACTGTTTTCTATCGATTCTTACGTGCCAAAATAACCCCTAAAACATGTTTCCACAAGGCTTTATTTGACCTCTTCGTGACAGTGACCTGTTGTGACCTGACGACCTTGACATTTGCATGCAATTTCACTTTTACTTAATGCAATATTTATATTTAACCTTTGAGAGCTTTATGTGCATTGACAGTCTTAATCAAAGGATTTTAATTGAAAGTATGAACCATTAACTCAATTAACTCGAACTTTCCATATGACTGACCGGTGACCTTACATTGACCCTAACTTGAAAAATTTTCGCGGTATGCATTCGATTCGTTCATTGAGAGGCTTCGATCGCCGCCTTGCGCGTCTCGGCTCCGTTATTGTTCGAAGATAGAGGGTAATATTTACCCCCCCTACGCGCGCGTTCGGCGCAGAGACCCCTTACGCCGACGGGTTAACCCGCCTTGGGGGGATATTGAACCCCCTGCCGTATATTCTCGATAACTCACGAACGAACCAATCAAAATATAAACCTGAAACTTTCAGTACCTTCCTGCACATCACTTTTACATCGGTTGAAAAATTTGGAATTATTTCAGATTTTGGGGGTTAGATATACACCATTTTGTGACGACATGTTTCTTGAATTTAGCGACAAAATCATTCATGTTTTAAACAGCTGTAACATGGTTACATTTTTTGATAAACTAAACCCCATCAAATAAAAGATAACAAATTGCATGTGGCATAAAACTGCTACCTCAATATATATTTTTTTACTCATTTTTTTACAAAAAAAAAATGCGTCACATCAAAAACCAGATTACATGTGAAAGAGTTGTGTTCAAGCAACATACAAACCAAATTTCAAAATAATATCATCCGATTTTTGACTTAGTGATAGCCTTTCAAGCACAACGAACTATGCTCGAATTTAGCAATAAAGTCACAAAAACTTTGAAAAGCTGTTAAAAAGGAGAAATTAAAAGATAAACTGGAGTTAGACAAAATCAGACAGACATATTAATGTTCAAAAACAAAACAAAAAATCGTATTTTTTTCGATTTTATTTATTTCTATTTTTGGCGAAAAATATAAAAAACAAGATATTCATGTGAAATAAAAGTGATGCAACAATAAGAAATCCAAGTTCCAAATAAAGAGAACAATTTTTACTAAGAAAGCCTAATGGTAACTGATGACGTAATATTTTGAAATTACTTTTTTTGACAAGATAAAGACAAACAAATGTCAGCAATGTATTTCTGAGATTAAACTGGACCAAAAACATGCCCTTTTTGTTAAGATTTATCAATTAATACATTTGACCTCATTTGACCTGAATTTGACCTCAGCTTGGCACTTACGTCATTTAAATATGCTCCGATGGTGCATTGATTATCACTATCGATTTATACGCATAAAACAACCCATCAAACATGTGTCGCATGACTTTCAAATATCTGTTTCGAATAGTGACCATTTGTGACCTAATCTTGACCTTGACCTTTGCACAAAATCTCCTTTTTGCTCACTCGGGATGTGTCACATCTTTGGGGGTATTTTGGGTGATTATGGTTGCAATCAAAGGCTCTGGATGGAAAGTATGGTCCATAAACTCAAATGCCTTGATGTTTACCTTTAGCCTGACCTTGACCTGATATGCGACCTTGATTCGAAAATTTCGAGTATGCTTGAGATGCATCTCGATGAGAGATTTCGAACGCCGCCTTGCGCGTTTCACTACGATCATCGGTTCCGGAGATAACGAGGGGGCAATATTTGCCCCCCGGTCAATGGCGTTCGGATAAGACCCCGGTCAAGCGCGGGTCAAGCGCGGGTTAATACCCCCTGGACAAAATTTGCATAAAAGTTGGATCAAAGGTGATGGACGATGGCGTAGGAACCATTTTTTCGAATTTCCCAAGATTGTTCAGCTCCCAAGCAGCAGTCAAAACACATCACACCAGCTAATTAGCAGCAGTTTTACAGCGGTCGCGGCGCTGGCCAAACTACCTCAGCTGCCCCACTTCACCCAGCCTCAGGTGTTAATAGGCGGGAGGAGTCGGCTGTCAGGTACCTGACAGTCCAATTCGGTAGCGTGACGGAAGAGCCACCCATATTGACCCACCTCGACTCACAGCACCCACAGCCGCGCGCTCTATACAACAGGCAGCGCTGGGACCTCACAGCCTGATGAAGCCCACTTGGCACATATTGTTCTGGACATACAATCTGTAGCTGGGACTGAGGACTTGGACTGAGGATATCTGACAGGGGTATCTGAGCTGATGAAGTCTTTTCTCAGAGTCGGAGAAGTGCCGGCGGCCTGTTTCTCCCGGGCACGTGGTTCGCTGCCCGGAAGATTGTTTGATGGTGAGCGCATCCCCCAAGGAGCTGGCGTCCTGTTTGGAGAGGCGCACCGGGCACGCGCTAATGACTCGGAACACACGATGAGACCACAATAGAGCACACGGTCAGACTACAATGGCGCGGTGGGGAACAATGAACCGCGACTAATGACTCGTCCGTGTCGCCTCCAATTGGCCTCATTGGGCCAACAGGCGCCTGCAGCGGGGACGGGGAGGCAATTGGCGCCGCAGCCGCGGTCATGTGCAGACCAAACAGACGTAAATGGACGCGATCAACTGAACCGCCCATAGGAGACCTATTTGCGACCAACAGGAACTTTTTTACGTAAACACAATGGATGACCTTGGCGAAAGCCTCTGCGGCGATGCATGGAGAAGACCACGCAGAGGACACATCAGAAAACCATGCAGGATATCGTTCGGAAGATCATTCGGACGATCCCGTGATTGTTGAAGATCTTTATTATGGATGAAGCTTCAGTTTTTTAACCGATTGCAACAAATGCAATGAGCATGGACTGGTCAACGCCCATGACGACCCATTCCTCTGAGGGGTGTCTGTCTATAAATGTCCTTGCTCTGCCTCAGCCATTCCTCGTCCAATTAAGAACAATTTCCTAAAATGGTATCGCTCTGAGATGAAGTTTTCTTATCTGTTGCATAACTGACAACCGTTTTCTAGCATGACCTGGGGCTTTGACTAGCATTACTTAGTTGATAAACTGCCATGCGTTTATCCTTCTGTGGTTGCTGATGAAATCCAAAAAGATTTTGATAAAATGTACATTCGGGGGGGGGGTGTTTATCTGTTTGCTGCGGAGTATGCGACCAAGCTGCTCCTTTGATGTTCATCGTGTAGTCGTAAAGTATTAAGGCCTCGAAATGCAGAAGCAGACGGGTCTAAAGGCAGCTACAGTCTAGACTAGTGGTTCCCAAACGGTGGGTCATGACCCCATTTGGGGCAACGGAGCCATTCTGCAGGGGGTAACGAAGGCCTGTGAAGTTTACCCATACATATTTCGCTAAGACAGCTATGATGCAGCCTTCGGCTAAAACATACTCGGACAGAATAACAGCTGCACAGAACGCACCTATTGTTTAGGTTTTCCTTTTACTTTACGCCTCAAAACGGAAACCTGTCTGTTTAAAATTGCATGTAGAGCAGCTGAAAAGTACGAACCAGCCCACCATCGGATTTCTGGCACGCGCTGCGCGGAAGGAACTGATTAATTTGTGAAGAAAAGGAATAAATACATATGACGTCACACGTATGTATTCCCTTTCTACTCGTTCGCAATAAAAACAGACTGAGAGCGCAGGACTGCGCTCAGACTTGGTTCTCATCGCGAGTTGCGACCAGGGGTGGAACTTTATATCTCTTGGGAGGGCCCGAGCCCCCACAATGATTTCAAATTTTAACATTAGGCCTATGGTGTTGCATGGTAAGAGCTGAGTGCTGAGTGATATCAAATTAACATTAGCCCCCCCCCCCCGAGCGATTTCATAAAGTTCCGCTTGTGGTTGCGAACGCTCCGATGAAATGTGTATCAGTGCAACCAACCATTGGGAACTTAACGCCCATTTTTGAATAAATAGGAACACATTTTAAGGGGTCGGGTAGCCTCCTCTGACTGCCTGAAATTGGGTATTGTGTCGGAAGGGCTGGGAACCACTGCTCTAGACCATAGTTTGTCTCTGTCGACTTCATCGACACCACCTCTGTCTCTGTCTCTGTCGGTCATTGCTGCATACGCAGTGGAATCCAATGCATTAGAATAGCCCTCCGGTATAAGGGACGAGACATACAAATATTTTCAATAGATTTCACTGCATGCAGCAGCCGACGGACAGCCATGCGATGACATGTTGACAATGATGAACGGGTGCGCTTAGGCACGGCTTTTTTAATAATACTTTCAAATGCTAGCTTTCGACAGACGAAAGCAAACATCGACCCAGATAAATGTAGAGTTATTCGAATAGTGACTTTAAAAGGGCTCTACTAATAGCCGTTTCACGAGATCTTTACTTCGCCGGGTGCATCCGGCCTCGGGCGGTTGTCAGATGAAGTGGACGAAACATATTCAAGATCTGACTGTACGTGAAAATCTAGACTAGTACGTACCGAAACGAAGCCGAAAAACATGATTCGGTGACAAGAAACAACGTTGCGGTGTTCCAACATTGTCGGAGGAAGTTATATACCATCACCACACCATCACACAACACACATATATATATATATATATATATATTTTTTATTATATAATATTATATATTATATATATATATATTATTTATATATATATATATATATATAATTATATATTTTTTTATAATATAATATATAGATCTATATATATATCATATATATATATATATAATCTATGTATACAATTACAATCCACTTTTGCGAGCTGACGAACGATGATCTTATTTTAAAGGTCATCATAAAATGCAATCCAGGGAGATGTCTTTACTGCACTTTATTTACCTACATAGTTTCAAAACAATTACAGGTGTAAACCGTGACGATATTATCAAGAGAAAGACGGAGTCTTTCATTATCTGAAGTAATTTCAACAATGTCCAGTTCATGCATGTGCTGTCATATCACACATCGGTATGCATAGCATGAACCAACTTCGAGTCGTGCCACTCAACCGTGCCTGGAAGTGAAATCGATTCCCCATAAACACGCACTGCAGACGTCGGCCGACATCGATCGCGGGTGTTCAGGTCAGGTCAGCCCTGTCTGAGAGTGGCCCCCTTCGCAGTGGACCACCGCTGCAGCGTGCAGTTCACTGCGGGGCCACTCCCGGGAACTCGCCTACCTATCAACGTCAGGTCACAGGACTTCCGACGACCGGCGAGCGAGTCTTCGTGAGAAAGGACGCTGCCCTAACCTGATCAACTGCCTGGACACGAGCCCGGAAATGTGTGTCCAGGGAATGGCCGAACTCCGGGGAACCATTTGGTCAGGAACTGGCCGATGGTCTGGGGCGTCGCCGGCCCGCAGCTGGCTGGGCTCTGAAACTAGTAGCGGCTCACCTGCCGACCTAAGCTGGTACTGTTTTATTCAAGGCTCTGTTGTTGATGTTTCCATCGGTGGCTTTTGGTCGCACGAGCGAAGCTTGATCCAATATGTCGTCCAATAACGGTCAACTTGTTGAAGTGTGTCAATAGCTAACACAGAACGAATAGGAGCGACGTAATACTTTGTCGTCACCATGGTTGAAGTAATGTGTTTTGCTCTTGCTCACATTTCACATAAGTGCATGGACTTACGTAGTTCAGACCACAAACCTGCTGTAATGTACTAGTGATTGCATGAGTGACATTGAGTCAGACGGAGGCAAGATGTTCGCAAAATTTATTGCATAGATGTTCGCCTTATTGGTTGCCTTCGTAAATGTAAATGGAGGATCTATTGCTGCCAGTATAGCACGCGTTCTCCTCAGTTTTGCTGATCCCTTATCGACCGTCCTATGTCCAGAAATGATCGAGAAGAATATGCTTCGCGAAAAAAATGACCCTGCAAGAGTTCACGGACATCTTGTTTAGCAGCACATTATGCACATAAGCGTGTGTGCGTGTTATGGGTGGATATGAGATAAAATTGCCATGACGTTTCAATAGCGTTTTTTTTTCAGTGAACAAAAATGGTCTTTTTGCTGTCAAGTCCGGTGGCAAGCGACCGTCAGGAATGGTGCTGGTCACCGGCCACCGCCAGTGACTCTATGCCTATAGCGATGTATTGTGCACTAAGCCACAACCTGATGAAAATTCAGCTCAGCTCCGCTAAATGCTTTTTACGAGCGAGCACGAAGCGCTCGCTCGTCTTTACGTGGTATATGGGAAAAATTTGATTGTGAGCGACCCGACCCGACCCGTGGCGACGCTTTTGAGAGGCTCATATCTTTGCAACCACACGTCCGATTGACAAGCGGTCTTCTTTGCTGAGCACCCCATCAATTCAATCCTTTTTTTACCAGTGCCGACTATGGGGTTGACTCTTACTGCGCGTGCCGTCTCTTAGGTATTTTTTTCTTCTCGCAAAACTCCTAAACGCGGGCTTGATTGTGTTGATTTGATGTGTGGTTAGACCTCTCAGCCCGCCCACTTTTCAACAATCAGAGATGGATTCCTAGCACTGCGCACCTTTTGTTCTCAAAACTATTGCCCATTGATTGAAATTCACCATACATTCCTTCCGCTCCTCGTTCATCGCCAACTACCGCGCTTACTGTATGTATAAGTATAACGAAACAATATTATTTTTAGGTACCTACATACATACTCTTTGAGCTAAATCTTCAATCCTATATAATGTTGTTCTATTATATTATTAACCTAGTGATTGAATCTCGACATTTGTCAACAATTTTCTATAGAAATAAACAATGGCTAAAGAGAGACCAAACGTTGAATTGCTTAAGAAATTAGCTGCATGAAAAGTAAAAATGTATTACCTGACCGAACCATATAACAATTGTCAACATTTTTTTTTCAGTAACCAAAATATTGGTAACAATGACACCACTCTTTAATCGTGAGATATTCCCCCAAACATACCTACATGCTACACAACCTGAAGCTGCATTTTTAATCGGCTTGTTGACTCCGGCTTCGTGCCTTCGCCTTCGCTTCTATCTGAATACAAAATCGATATCTTATATTCCCTGTTACCGGGTACGGTAAAATATTGTATAGTATTGATAAACAAAGACCAAACAAAGAGCGTAGTAGTGCTCCGCCAACCCGTAATGGAAGGGGTGCTGCCCGGCAGTAAGGCCTAACAAGGACTAAGGAGCGCAGTGATGCTCCACCTACTCGTCAAGGAAGGGTGTTGCCCTGCAGAAGGACCTAACAAGGAGCAAGGAGCGCAGTGATGCTCCACCTACTCGTCAAGGAAGGGTGTTGCCCGGCGATACGACCTAACAAGGAGCGCAGTGGTTCTCCGCGTACTTCAACAGATATAACCAGGAGCCCAGTGGTGCTCCACCAATCCGTAATGGACGGGTGTTGCCCGGCGATACGACCTAACAAGGAGCACAGTGGTGCTCCGCGTACTTCACAAGTCATAACCAGGAGCCCAGTGGTGCTCCACCAACCCGTAATGGAAGGGTGTTGCCCAGTGATAACAACCAACAAGGAGCGCAGTAGTGCTCCGCGTACCCGTAATGTTAGCCCTGTAGTAAGCACTATTCCATATGCTCCTAATGCTGCACGAAAGGTCCATTCTCAGCCTGAAGGAGATACCCGTCCTGATCCTGGAGGCGAGGCCCTTCCTAATCTTTTAGAAAAGGCCCGTCGTGCTCCTGCCTGAGGGCCTGCCGGAGCGGACACCCCTGCCAATCTCCACTGATGATGTTGGTCGGGTTATCGGAGCATATTGGGTCGTACCGGGTCGAATTAGGTCGTATCGGGTTGTATTAGCTCGTATCGGGCCATATTCGGTCGTGTCGGGTCTTATCGGGCCGACCAATCGAGAGAGCACCGTTTGAGCTTATAGACGCCGGTGCGCAAACCAGGGAACTTCCACACGTGTCACTACAGTGTATGCGCCAAGATGAAATGCACGCTCACTTACATAACATGTGAAGACGTTATCCTGTTATCGCCATGGGCGTACAGAGATCAGCTGTTGGGGGATTGGGGGGGGATTGCGTACATTTCCAGTTCATAAAAATTGGAGGGGGACGTCCCCCCATGGAAAGTCATGGCAATCCGATAACCAGAAAGTCATCTTCAACTGACCTGGTATGTTGTCAGTGGGCATTTCTGAGTTATTTGAGCGCACCGCCAGCCAGTGGACGTGCTGGCAGGACGTCTGGTGTGCAGTGAACGCTCGTCTCACAGATCATCTCAGCTCGTCCTAAGATGAGTACGGCACACTGATGCACCTCTTATGGATATTATTTATCTGTTTCTATTTCTATTTAGTGGGTCGATATGTGTTTTAATATATTCCTGCCCGGGGCTGGGACAATTTAATGATCTAACCGAGTTTTGTATCGAAAGAACCGAGGACCGGTAGGTCCGAGGTACTTTCCACTAAACAAAAACGGGGTGATATCATTAAATTGCCAGCCCAAGGGTAGGAAGGTATTTCCCATACATGCTTAGGCGGCTTAGCACCAAAAGCAAATCATGTCTGAACCAGAATGTTCAAGCTTTAAAGACTTCGACGTTCTGATTCAGACATGATTTGCTTTTGGTGCTAAGCCACCTAAGCATGTATGAGAAATACCTTTCTACCCTTGGGCTGGCAATTTAATGATCTTATTTCGTTTTTTATCGAAAGTACCTCGGACCTACCGGTCCTCGGTACTTTCGATTTAAAAAAAATCGTTGAGATCATTAAAATATCCCAGCCCCGAGCAGGAATATATTTTACCATATGCCGGGGATATCAAAACATTAGCCAAGTTGTGTACAACTTGTACAACGAAAAAGTCCCTAGGGGCAAATTTTGTACCGAGCGCGTGAAAAAAAACAGTTGTTATAAGATTCTGACTGAATGTCTGGAAAGCTTTGTCGACTTTCTTCCAAAGGCTTCTTCAATTTTATCAAGTCAAAAATTAATATAAAAGAAATAATTTCTTGCTCTGTAGAGCCTAGTTATATTAAAAACATGATGGAAAAATATGAAAAACACACCATTGGAAGACTTACGCGCATATGTAAAAATCATACCCCACTCGGCCGGAATTAAATTGTCATTACCTCTGTGCTTTCTCGTTTTACCTCGGCCTTCGCTCGGTTCAAAAAATCAAAGAAACACCTCGGTCTCAACAATTATTTACACCGGAACTCATCCGGTATTAAATACACACCCCTGATTTTGTTACACTTTCCTCATACTACCAAAAGTGTGTATAATGCACGTGCTATTTTAATGCCTGGCTTTCCCCATTTAGACGTGCAATGCTGCATGTGTGGTATAATGCACGTGCTATTGTAATGCCTGGCTTTCCCATTTAGACGTGCATTGCTGCATGTGTGGTATACTGCACGTGCTATTTTAATGCCTGGCTTTCCCCATTTATACGTGCAATGCTGCATGTGTGGTATAATGCACGTGCTATTTTAATGCCTGGCTTTTCCCATTTAGACGTGCAATGCTGCATGTATGGGAAAACGCCATAGCGCCTGTTCTTTTAGCTCTGTAAGCTAAGCAGGTGAATTATTTGTGAATCTGTCCGTGTCCCAGTAGGCCAGTGCAAGTAATAATACTAATATGCAATAATTTTCACGTTGAATATAGCGTTTTTGCAAGCCAGCTTTCGTATATTTGGACATATTTTGTATTTTCTTGATACGACTCTAATATTATTCGTGGCTTAAATTGTACTTAGTACTGAGACATAATGCATTTTTCACAGAGATTTACTCATTCCTGGTCGCAGATGCAAGGACAAGCAAGTAGATAATATTTTACTAACTCATGAGAATATATTGTGCAGTTATCGCCTTTTTGGCATACAAACAGCTAAGCAATGTTTCGAGAGTCACATTATACACTATTTAGCAAGTTGTTCAACATCATTCAATCGATCAAAACAGTAGTTTGGGTATTCCTAATTCCACGATAGATCGACCAGCAAACAAAAACACCGGAATATTTTATTTCTCTCTGTAGTTTACTTCAGAGGAGTTATCAAAGGCGGGGAAGCCAGCTGTGCCAATTAAAAAAAAAACATCCGAGCATCGGTTTTCAAGTTAAAGCCTCGGACACGTTTCGGAGATCACTCAGCAGGCCTACATTTGGCGGCTCGTAGTTTACAAACCATCACGGTTAACGGCAATAAATCCTTCTACTTTCGAACTCACACTGAATCGAGGATTTTGTTTTGCAATCTTGAATGTTCTTATTTCATGTGACCGCTTGACATATATAATATTGTATGTAATATTTTGTTGATGAGTGACAAGGACAACTCCTCAATAGAAGTCGAATTTCCGTTTGAAAACGATTCGAGCCTGGTCAATGGAGATTTAGATAGACGAATTAACAATGTTACTTTTAGCTCTAATATATGAATAAGTGCATGAGGGAGCGGGCAATAGTCCGAATATTCGACCGATGTGACGTCACTGTAGCCCGAGGGTGGAGACCGCGATAAAGTGTCATTAGCGCGAGGCCGAAGCCGGGGCAATTGGCACTTGAGAACGGTCTCATCACCCCGAAGGTGACAGTGACGTTACAGAGGTCAATATTTACGAAACTCATTGCCCGCTCCCGCCATGCACTATTGATTTTATTACATGGCCACTGGCCAGCCCTGCCAATTTTTTTAAAATAAACGTGTTTCTATTTGTTTGTCAACATTCCCTCCACGCTCATAGATGTTTCATATGGATTTCGAGACCAAGAGTGTGCATATAAAAAAGGAAGTAGGTTGCTTTTAATATAATTGTGTTGCCAAAATAATCCAGAAAAATCCACAATAGTAATCACAGCGCACACTACATACATCTAGTGGTCAGGTTGAAGTTGAATGTGCAGCTCGTTATAAGTTGTCCGCCGTTCAGCGTCTCGCACCGATGTCGCGTGCTTGAAGAGTATCCCACGCAGGTCTGAGGTGTTGCTAGAATTTTCACCCTCGAGATTGCTGCGTTAGATACCCATACCTGCGCAATTAGGTGTTGGACGCGACGAGATGACTTAATGCCCGCTGATCTGTTGGATGTGGACGGTGCTCTATACCGGCGTGGTCTAGACCGCGTTATCACAGATGCCCTGAATAATACAGTGGTGGTGTAGATTCTTGCTTAGCCCCGATTTCCTTGCTATCCGCTGCATCATGTGACCTACAGTGTTCTTCCAGGATAGGCATCTGCCCATCAATACACCAGTAGAGATTGGGAGCCATTCTTGGCCGCGGAAGAAAGCAGGCGAAGACTGTTCAGCTGCTGATGCATCAAACTTGAAAGGTGCTTCACCGACAGTCAATTCAAATGCCGGCTGGAGCGTACATTACCGCCCTGCTGACCCGAGTTTATGCGTACTCCTCAGTGGTTTTTATCACAGCTAATCCCGCATCGATATAACGTACTAGCACGTCGTCTCATCTTGGTTGAATTTTGAACCTAGTCGACTACGAAATCACTCTCAGGGTTTTTACGGTCCACGCCGCAGAAAGGAGCATAATGTCCATGAACACCTGTGACGGCAGCTTAAAACAGGCGTGGAACAGTCCTGCAAGTATGACTGATTTTCTCACTGATCTCCTGTCAGTAATCGTATGCTAGTCTCTATTGGCACCTTTCCGTCGCTTACTTACGCCATGTATGCAATGCCACAACTTGATGACTAAGAGCAGTCAACAGGAAGATTGTCATCCCCTAATATCCTTCCCCACATTCCTTGATTAGAATTGTCTTGTATTTCCGTATCTTCAGGGCCGTGGAGCTCTTGGATTTGTAATCTTTTCGCCACCTTTAGCCTTTCGGTTAGGAAAAATTCCTTACTACGTTGTCAAGTTGAAATCATTGTTATCTAAAAGTGGTGCATGAGAACAATCTTAGCAGCACAAAAATTGAGGACATACGTCCCCGAGGGTAGCGGCATGTCTCTCCGGCTTTAATAGCTTATTGGTGCCCCTTGATCTTACGCAGAAAAGGAGCAGTTTCTTCGAGATCATGCGATCAGAAGTCTCAAGGCGCGCCGTTTTTTTCGACAATGCTTGTTAAGATTAAGGATAATTATCAGTGGCATAACTCGACTCCTTCAAAATGAAAATGACTTTCTAAACTGAATGTGGCAAGATGTTTTTTTGGAAAGCACAGAATTGCACGCGCAACCTTACTATTGCCACTACCTATGACAACCATGCGACCCTCAAAACCTAATTTCAAACTCCAACTTGAGGTGCTATTAGTTTTATTGTGCTGTTTGACGTCGTCATGGCCACCGGGCAATAGGCAAAAATATCACATGAGCCGTTAATATACGAGCCGTGTAATAATAGATAATATCTGTGAGTCTCCAAATATGGTAGATCGACAATAAACTTAATACTAAACTTTTACATGCAATTTAGGCTAGGGGTTAACATAGGCGGAGATGCGTTGATACAAGCTGTATTACGACAAAATAATATGATAAGCGGTTTTCAAGATATAGCCTCGGGCACTTTTCAGAAGAGAGCCACCTGGAGTCGATAATAGCCGTTTTCACGAAGGATTTTATTTACCGGATGATTAGGGCGTTTGGGGTAATGGGGTGATTAAGGTGTTTGGTAAAGATGGGGGGGGGGGTTAACGGAAGAATTTATGATTTTTTGGCATTTTGTAATTAAAATATTGGACACTAACACCGTGTTCTACGTGGCCTGCCATAGCTACTAGAGTTCTAACACTGACCCCAAACCCGTTTAAACCAACCGCCTAAATCGCCCCATATAAGCCAAACGCCCCAATCACCCTAATCGCCTCAAACGCCTCCAATCACCCGGTAAGAATCACCTTGAATCGTCTTCAAACGGACACTCACCTTTCTATTGAGGAATAGTCTTTGTTACTCCTCATTATGAAATAGGTCAAGCAGTTACGTGACAAAAAAAGAATTGCAAAAATGTTTCTCGTTTCAGTGTGACTTTAAAAGTATAAAGGAATAATGCCATTAACTATGATGGTTTGTGAACTAGGAGCCACCAAATGCAGGCCAGCTGACTGCTGAGTTTGTGAACTAGGAGCCACCAAATGCAGGCCTGCTGACTGCTGAGTTTGTGAACTAGGAGCCAACAAAATGCAGGCCTGCTGACTGCTGAGTTTGTGAACTAGGAGCCACCAAATGCAGGCCTGCTGACTGCTGAGTTTGTTAACTAGGAGCCACCAAATGCAGGCCTGCTGACTGCTGAGTGACCTCCAAAACGAGCCCAACACTATAGCCGTTTTCACGATGGATTATTTTGCGCGAAATGTTTTAAAGTTTTAAAATGTTTTAGTAGTAGCCGTGTTCACGATGGACTAACTTGCGAAAAAAATGTTTTAACCCTCGCCCTACGGGGCCGAAGGGCTAGGGTTAAAACATTTCTCGCTAATTAGCCCATCGTGAAGACGGTTACTACTAAAACATTTTAAAACATTTTAAACTGTTTTAAAACATTTCGCGCAAAATAATCCATCGTGAAAGCGGCTTATATCTTGAAAACTGCTGCTAGGATATTTTTCGCTGGCACAGCCATGGCTTCCCCGCTTATGATATTGATGACCCGCTAGACCAAATATCAGCAACAAATAAAATATGGTGGTGCTATGTCTAAGTCCATCTGTTGTGAAATACCCCACTTTATAATTACAAGGTGCATGCAGTCAGATTTCAGATTAACCAATGTATGTTCTAATATTTTAAGTATCATGCACTGAAAATGGAGCAAAAAATATTACTATTAGTGTTAATGCTAGCCATATTTCATGTATCAATGATGAATGCACTGATCTCACATCATGCCACTGAACGAGAAGGCAGCTACCTGATTGTATAGTTTGGCTGAGTGCGTGAATCATGAGGAACGTAAAAACACACTTAAAATAATGATGTGAGATATGAGAAGTGTGATAACGCTTAGGCGCTAAAGACTTTCCCTAAAAATAACCTGCGCTTGGCGCGAACACACTTCAAACGTTTGCGGTGCAATAAAGGCGTCAGATTAACGTTTTCACTGCAATATGCATCATACATACTGGGATTGCACATATTTTTTGGGGCAGAGGCGCACTCAGGTACAAAAAAAGAAAAGAGGTACCTTCTCTCAAATGAACTCAATCGTTAAATTAGAAAGTTGATAAAAGCGTTATGCGCATGGTGGCCCTCTACACGTTGTTTACCAGGATCCGTCTATGTGCAATATATTACAGTTAACCAATTGCAGCAAATCATGTTCACATGTGACGTTCATACCGCCCCAAACAATCACAAACAGCACATATTTGTTAACCGAAAATCACCCCATTTTATATCCTCTGAATACGCTCATGATTTTCAATTTAGGTAATTGTGTTGTGATATGTTGAAGAACAGTACATTTGAAGCCCAAAAACGTTTGAGGAATGACAAACGGTCGAACCACATGGCCGCAATGACCTTTAAAACACACCATTTATCCGTATTGTTTGCCGATTGGCCCTCATTTGTTTTAACGCTGTTTCTATTTATCAATGTACAATTTGCATATTTCACACAGCAAAAGACCACTTCTGTTCAATGTGAAAGTAAATACAAATGTTCCGGAAAACTCTTCTACAACCACAAACACAGGGATGGCCTAGCTGATCGGTGACCGTCTACATCAGCACTCAGTACGACGGAGCTATATTATGCACACAACGCTTTATCGAAAATCCTCTTGCTCCCCTTGTGTGCAATGCATATCAATGTAGACGTACCCTGAGGGAATGGGCAATCATTGTCTCTCCGAAGTCAAGGGAAATTCATTATGGTTTTTACAAAAATGCCTCTGCCATAAGCGGGGCTAGACCACAAGCTACCTGTCGATGCGATAACGATAGGTAGTCATTACATCAGTCATCGTTGGGGAAATAACGTAGAAATAGTACCAAGGAAACGTACAGCTGTGTGACTAGTTACCATTACGAAGTAAAAAACAAAACAAAAAAACAAAGGGGATAGCTGCAGCTGCGTTGTCGCAACAGCTGCAGCCAGTGAAGCGCAATGAGCTGCCAAATAGACGGTGCCGTAATACACAGGCTGCATAGACTGTACCGCAATACACAGGCTGCATAGACTGTACCGCAATACACG
>VOPJ01011655.1:0-54353 GCA_014673585.1 Semibalanus balanoides
TGTGTGTCTAGAGATTGAACCTTGCACCCTAACTACAAGCATCTCATTGATTATTTTGTCTGCCTAAGATCAAGCTATGGGCATTTCAATTTGCTTTGATCTAACGAGTAAGTCAAAGTCAAAATTTGATAAAGACGCAAAGAAACCAGCATAATATTAATATGAGAAGTTGAATGTTTATATATATGCATGGGCGGGCCCAGAGGGGGGCCACAGGGCAATGCCCCCCCCAAACAACAACCAAAATTGTCGCAAATTTGACACATTTCCTGAGATTTGTCGTAAAACTAAACAACTTTTACAAAGGAAAGTTTGTTTTAAATCAGTTACTGATACATAAGCAAGCAAAATCCGATGAGATTTCAGAAATATACGAGACTTTTGGGGATTTGCCCCCCCAAACCGACAAAATCACCCGTTCTGGATCCGCCTATGTTGACGTATATATGTCAATATGAACGTAAACATTGTATTATATTTTACTTAATATTGACATGTCTGTCACACTCACCTTTTAAAAACCTCACTACTGCTCTGTGAATTCGAAAAATACAATGCAACCTTGACCTATCCAAACAACTTGTTTTTGCAATCCAAAAGTTGCACACTTGCGACATTTACGGCGGCAGCTCTGGCGCTCTGGCGCATTTTGATTAAAGTGCTATTCACACTGAAATGTTTGATGAGTACCATATTTAATTTCAGTACTTACCTAGTGACGTAGTCTGGTCAAGTAATGCTAAAACCAGAAAACAAAAAAATAAATTCAACTAATTCCAATAGCAATGCAAATTTGTAAATATGATTGAAAAATAAACAAAATAAAAAATATTAAGTCAGCTCTTCATGGTAGGTCATCATGGGCTATGGCATCAGTTTGTCTTTTTATGCTTGTGATGTGAACCCTCTTTAATTTTCCAATTCTTCTTTCAGCTCTGTCCCCACTTTAGTGTGCTCAAGGACATATTATATAGGGCAACGTAAAAATACATCAAGACTCCTCAGGAAAAAGCAAATATAAAAATTAATAACCATGGCTTTCGTAGGGAGCCGTCTCTGCCGCCCTTATAACACATTGCAGAAAGCATATACATTATTTTCTGTAAGGTCCTGCAGCACGTCATCTGGTGCTGATAGGGTGACACACACTGGACAGGTAAGGCATTTCAATTTGGCATTACAAAGTGTAATTTGGATATATTCCAACACCAGACTCCTTTTTTGTGTGTTGTTTTGGTTTGGTTTGTGGACCAAGCACTATACTCTTTGGGATCATGGTGCTGGAACTCTCACCCTTTTCCGACTGCTATCATATGATGATATGGGGCGGGTTGACTGTTTCAGCCCCCCGCCCAGGGATTTGACCCTTGGTCACCAGCTCATAAAACAGGAATCCTGCCTCTGCGCCAGATCGCTCCCTTTTTAACCTAGAGAGTGTCAGTATTGTCCACACTGCAAATAGCATGAAATGTCCCCAAATATGGTGTTGTGTTGTTATGTGTCCCCAAATATGGTTTATAACCCTATGTTCATCATGAACAAGTGTTGTGTGGCCAGTTTTGTCCGTTCATTGTTTTTAAACTTCCCATTTTAACTTATTTTGATTATTTTTAGGTAAAAGTAATGGGTCATTGCACATGTGTAGCAAGAACCACTGCAATTTTGGATATTTATGTGTTAACGTGCTCCCTGGAAGGCCGCTGATAATCACAGGCCCTGGAAGTGGGTTTGCCGCCCCTTAAACTCAGCTCCTATGGTACTTAGACAAAAGCAGAAAATAATGTTTGGAGGCTTGTCAACAATCATTTTGAATGTATTACAGTAATTTTTTGACACAGGTCAATATTGAGGTTATCAGAGGTTATTGAAGGTAATATTTTCCAGTTTTAAGACTTTGCTCCAGAAATCCCAACATATTTTTTGGAACTATGATAGCAAGAAACAAACAGGAAAGCACTCTTGAATTATGCAATCGCCATTGGCATCCTCCAATTTTTTACTCTGGTCAATATTTTAGGCTCTAGAGGTCATCAAAGGTAAAAAAATTAACTTTTTAAATCTGTTTACCTAATAAAGACAAGGCAATAATCTTGACCCCATCATGTCCACCCCTGTAGCTCAGTGGGAGAGCGCTGGTCTTCTGACCTATCCCAGTAGTGGCAGCCTGGGTTCGAGTCGCTTCGGCGCTGCTATTTGCTCCTGCTGGGATGGTCTGCGGTCCGGTGGCAGCGGGTCGCACTCAAGCCAGGTTGACGTCAGCGGCGGGGTCGACCGGTGTCCAGGTATGTCTGGGCACGTGTAAAACTTTCGTCTCTAAATCTGCCGGCCAACAGGAATTGCGCCGATCGGTGTTGGTGAGGTCAGGATCAGCGCAACAAGCTCTGCTTAGCGTGGGTCCTGACCTCGGAAAGCCATCCATACAAAATATTCGGACTTAATTTATATATATATATATATAAATGTTTGTCTTGGCAAGGTGCTTCAAATCACATTGATTTTGGCCAGTTAACCACCTTAGAAATTTGATTCCAGGTCAAGGTCAAGTGGTGACCCAAGTATGTCATGTTGCATATTGGGAGACGTGTCTCGACAGGACAAACGCATTGGTATCAGTTTCACTTCTCTACAGGGTCAGAAAAGTGATTCCACGATCTGAGTTTGCAGAAGAAAAAATTTTTGCCAGCGGCGAAACAAATTTCATGCAGCAGAACAAAAATAGCTGGAGAAGATGGACACAAATTAACCTACTTTGTTTATTTTACACGCTGCTTATCACCATATGGAGGGAAGACAATCCCTCGCTGCCCTATAGAGTATGGCAGCCTGTAAAAATAATAACGTATGTTTTATTTGCTGTCTATCTGCTGTCCATTTATTTATGCTTGTTTAGCCATTTGCACCTTCACAGATACTAAAACAAAAAACTTTATTACAGTCAAAGTTTTCACAGAACAAATTTCCCAAGTTCAGAATAACGGAGAAACAGACAACTTTTCTGACACTGCTTCTCTACCTTCATTCTGTTGAGAGTTATTGACACAAAAGTGTTGGTGATCTCAGATGACCTCGGCTGACCCTGTAGGGATCATTTATCAAAAATTGCACCTGGATCATCAATAATGAACTATGACAACATGATCCAGAAGGAATTGAGCTGGATATCTTGTGCATTCTCGGAAAAGGAAACATTTTAATGTTTCCCTGTTGACTTCAAATGGGAAGGTCACGAAATTCACGAGACCTTAAGTCACTGATATACAAAATCAGAGAGATATTAATTTTATGCACTTATAAGTTATAACCTCATGAAGTCCTGCAGGTTTGAAACCGATCGACCAAAAACTCCATTGCCTATTCCATTTTATTTTACATTCAGGGTTTGTTGCCGACTTAAGACGTTTTAGTGAAACCATGTCGCTGATATCTCCCTTTTGGACCCGCCCCATTCGGCCCGCCAATCGTTGTGAGAAATTAACACCGCTGGACGTTGCTTTGTCTGCGCGTCGTGACCTGCCAAAGCCCCCCCTCTCCCCCTCCGGAATTCGGCGCATTTGCCCGCTGCTGGCCGAGCTCCGAAATCAACGTCTATGTCTAAGCACGTATCTGGTTGCACCTGTGACATCCGGGCCACGATATATCGACCAAGGCTTGACACCCTCATATTTAAAAAAAAAAAATGAAAATGAGTTTATAGGGTAAACATGGGTGCTAAAGCCAGCTGTGACAATCTTAATGTTGTCAGATCAACGGTCACCGAGTTAAAGCCTCGGGCATTTTTGAGAGGTCATGCTGTAAGGCCATCTTTGATCGCCTGTAGCTTGTAAACAAACTGAACGAATGCAATGCAATTTCATATGGTTGAGCTTGCAATGATGCGAGAAAACTTTTGGCAATTTCGGATATTTTTGGTACCCCGTGACTTCGTGACCTAGTTTTTCATGAAATACCTCGATCTGTGGCACAAAAAAAATCGTCTGAAGACCAAATCAGTCTTTTGTAAATATGCTTTCATAAGATAAAGTAAAAAAAAATAATGTTTTTATCTTTATACCCGCGCCCCACTGGGCCTCTGCATTTCCTTCGCCCGACGGTGGTGGGGGGTGGTGTCCTCTTAACTCGGCTCCTATGGCACGTAGAACCTCTCCCCTATATAAAAATAACACTGTTTTCGAACTGTTATCAAAAAATCGATTTCGCTTAAACGTATTTCAGATTTTTCGCTCACGTCAAAACTTCAGGTCACAGAGGTTATCGAAGGTCAAGTTTTCAGTTTTTGGATTTATCGCTCCAGAAATCCCAAACATCTCGGTGATAAAACTATGCTTTCTATGAAACAACGACCCAGAGACTCAATCGCTTATAGCATTTTAATTTGCAATTCGCCACCCAGTGCCTTCAAATTGACTCACGTCTAATACTTAGCTGGGCCGCAAATTGACTCTTAGTTGTCTGGGTGCGCTGCCCGAAACCCCCATAATAAAAAAACAATAGTTTAGGCTCTAGAGGTCATTAAAGTTCAAAAATGCTGATTTTTGGAGAAAAAATTCGTTCAAAAAATCTTCTTACCTGATTAAAAGATTTAACGCAATACTGTTCACTTCACGCCATCGTGTTCTCTTCGTCAAGGGCGCATTGAATTTGTTTAATTTTATTAATGTTATAGGGTCAACTTAAAAAAATGACCTCAGTCAAGGTCAAAGTGGGGGTGGACCCATTAAGTAGTATGTTGCATATCAGGAGATGTGTCTTGACGAGACAAACACATTGGTGAAAGGTACACTTCTCTATCTGCAGTATGTCCAGAGTTATTGACGAAAAGGTGTTGGTGACCTCGAATGACCTCAGATGACCCCTAATGGTCACTGAGCAAAACCTGCACTTGAATCATACATATTATCCTATGATAACATTATCCAGAAGGAAATGGATTGATATCGTCAAAAAAGAAGGCATTTGCATATTTCTCCGTTAACTTATAATGGGGACTGGGAGGTCACAAAATTGACCCGACCTTAGGTCACCGATATCAAAAATCCGAGATACACATTTTTTAGATACTTAATGTGTCTAAAAAATGTTACTAATGTGTCTAATGTGACTTAATGTGACGTAAGATACTTAATGTGTCTAATGTGACTTAATGTGATCTTAAAAGTTTGATATCGATCCCTTAGAAACTGTCGTCATGGCACGACCGCAAACTTTTTGGGTGGTAGAGTCACTTGACCTGACCTGGTGAACTGACCTAATCCGACACGAAACTTGAATTTTCGCAAAATGTGCGGAAAGGATCAATGATAAGTTATGCCAAATTTTGGCGGCGCTACGCGCCGCCGTTTTTTTGTTATCCGATTAAAACAGGAGGGGTCGGTGTCACTCTCTCCCAGCGGGGCGCAGGTTTAATATAAGGGGGCGCGTGGTTAAGTTAAAACATTTTTTTTTTTACTTTTTCTTTTGAAAGCAGGATTTTTACAAAGACTGATTTGAGCTTCAGACGATTTTTTTTTGATGCCACAAGATCGACTGTGTATTTCATGAAAAACTAGGTCACGTATTTCACGGGTACCAAAAATATCCGACGCCTCTTGGTGGCTCTCGCACATCTCGCTACTGTTTGCCAGTTTTAGGAAAACTGCACAAAAGAATGAAGAATCTCGGGTTACATTCAAAAGATCATTAACTTTGCTGCTCGGAGTAAGTCTGGCCGTCACTCAAATATTGACCATTTGTGGCGGATGTGCGAGGAGACACTGGGCGTGGCTGTCTTGCAACGGGATCTGTCCATTCCCATATACGTTGTGTGCTTCTGGTTCCACATAGGTTTGTTTGTTGCAGAGGAGTCTCTCTACTCGCTATTGCAGGATGTTCCATTCGCAACGAAGAATAATTGCTGAGAGCGGTATTATTACTAGGCAGGACAGCAACCTAGGCTTACCCTAGCATTCGCACAGAGGCTGGAAGCGAAGGTTTTTGCTACCGTGCAGCCATTTGCAGTACAATTTAAGCTGCCATCGAACTCTAAGTGGCATATACGAATCCAGCCATTTTTTAAATCGTCTGCTAAAACACCACCTCTGCAGCGAGGATGTGCAACCTGCATTGCACCGGCGGGTGAACTTGTGTGTTTAATGTTTGTTGCGTTGTTGTGTGTTCTATGTATGCCGTGTTTTCCACCATGTTCCATAAGCTGACGCGGAGCTTAATAGCCACAGTCGGCTGTGGATGCTCCCAAGATGTACAATAAATAAATAAATAAATAAATAAAGTGGCATGGCAAAAACCCCGGTAGGTGGCGCTGGGAACTTATTTCTGTGTATCTTCGGACCGGGTAGATATATCGAAATGCAGTAAACAGCAGCGGATAGGTCTAACTATTCTGAGAGGAAAGTTGAAGTATACTTTTGCGATCTAAGACCAAGGTCAAGGTCGTATTTAAGGTAAAATATTGTAGGTAGCGCTTTGAACACATGTATGTGTATCTCTGGACTGGGTAAAGATATCGAAATGCGGTAAACGGCAGTGAATAAATCTAAGTATTCTGAGACGAAAATGTAAAAATACTTTTGTGATCTGAGGTCAAAGTTAAGGTTATATTTAAGGTCGCAATGTCAATATTTGACCTTAAATATCGGGCATTGGCCTTGATCTCGGATCACAAAAGTATATTGACATTTTCGTCTCAGAATACTCAGTCCTATTCACTGTCGTTTACTGCATCTCGATATCTTTATCCAGCCTAGAGATACACTGATGTGTTCAAAGCGCCATCTGCAACATTTGACCTTAAATACGACCTTGATTCTCACCTCAGATCACATAAATTCGCTTTACATTCTCGTCTCGGATCCTTAGATCCTATCTACTGTTCTCCTTTACTTCACCTCGATATCTTTAATCTTTACCAAGGTCAAGGTGATATAAAGGTCGCAATTTCAACATTTGACCTTAAATATGACCTTGACCTTGACCTCCGATCACAAAATATGTTCACATTTTCGTCTCAGAATACTTAGACCTATTCACTGTCGTTTACTACATGTCGATATCTCTACCCACTCCAGGGATACGCATACATGTGTCCAAAGCGCTACCTGCAATATTTGACCTTAGATCAACCTTGACCTTGACCTCAGATCACAAAAACATATGCGAATTTTCCTCTCAGAATAGTTAGACCTATTCACTGTCGTTTATTGCATCTCGATATCTGTACCCAGTCTGAAGATGCACAGATATATGTTTCCAGCTCCGCCTACCGGAGTATTTGCAAAGCCTAAAAGTACTCTTTAAAGTGCTCTTTAACATATTGTTTTTACCTTTTCTTTTGAAAACAAATTTATACAGATTGATTTGGCTTCAGACAAAATGCCTTTGTTTTGTGTCACAGATCGAGGTATTTCATGGAAAACTAAGTACGAAGTTAGGAGGTAAAAATTGAAATTGTTAGAAGTTACTCGAAGTTATTACTGCCAGCGGAGTTGCGGGGAAATGAAACTTTGTCTTCTAAAAGGGACCTACTAGTTCTGTGTCAAAACTATTTTACATAGCGAGCTTATTTGTTGTCCCAGCGTGCCTTAGATTCGTCTCATTAAGCGTTTTCGAATGCTGCCTTGCGCTTATCGCTGTGGTCATTGGCTCGGAAGATATCCAGGGGCGTTTAACGCCCCACACCCACACCCACACCCCCAGTCAATGGTGTTCAGACTTCAGATCAGACCCCAGTCAATGCCGGGTGAAAGGGTATGTTTCACCTTTATGAAAGTTGTCAAATATAGTATATACGCTGGTTGTAATACAAAATGTGAAGTAAGTGCTGCTGAAAACGAGTTTGCTTGTTTCTCGAAAAGTCACTTATCTTTGGTGGGGGGGGGGGGGTCAGTGACGTCATTATTGAGATCAATCGTTTCAATTGATCTTCGTCAATCTTTGTAGACAATTCTGACGACCTGAATACAAACAAGTATTTTGTTATCGTACTCGCAGCAGGTAATACAGCCAAGGTTCAAGAAACACAAGTCGCTTTTCTCCCGGGACTAACAATCCTGAAGTGGCTGTCAGCCAATCAGCGGCGGGACTTGCATAGACCCCTTTTGCAAATTCAAAATTAAATTACTAAAAAACGGTTAAGTTTTGGGATTGTATTTTGTATTTATACTTTTCTATAACGGCCAAAGATAATGGCTATCCCAGTTCAAAATCAATACAAATGTGAAACATTCCCTCTAAGCGCTGTACACCAGAGACGACTTAGCCGTGTTTCCTTTGAGTGAACCTCGCTGTTGACTTTCAAAACCCATCTTCTGAGAATGTCTCTGCAGACGATCCGTGCAGGCTTCACTTTACTGCACAATATGCCTTATCTGATGGGTCTAAATTTGGCTCATTATAAGTCGTTAGAAGGCTGATGACTCTCACTTCCATACAACAGCATATCACGTGGATCGCTTTCATGTTAACCCGGCCGTTTTTGTCCTTGGCAAAATATGCCTTATTATCGGCTCAGCATTTACTGACGCCACAGGCTTAATTCCTCCAGACGTGACTCAGAACAGGAAAAAAACTTCAGCAAACAATCTAGCCGTGTCCATCGGGGTGTGTGTGGATGGCCTGGTTCGTCCCAGCGGCTCAGACTTTCCTTCGGGGGCACTACTTACATCAACCTTCCGTCGCCGTGGCAGCTGCCGTTCTCGCCGCGCGGGGGGCGTCCGGGGGTGCCGACCTGGAGGGGGGGGGGGCGTGTGAAAGTGTGTTGGACGGGATCTCCTCTTACATCAGCTTTACGTGCCCAGCCCCGTATGTGGGTTACATCAGCTTTTTCATCGCTACCTCGCCCGCCCGGCCTCCCGCCGTTCGGCAGTGCGACGCCGCATTGTCGGAAAAATACCACCGTCAGGATTGTCGGGACACAAGCGGAAAAGGGTTCCCCTCGCGTCCTACCTTGCGCTAGGGGGAGGGGGGGGGTTACAGGCTTTCGTCAGCCCATGCGTGACCTGTTCAGTGTGTGATGAGTATGACTGATGGTAGGTAGTTATTCGGCTGGCAGTTGTGTCTGGCGGTTGTTGACCGGCTTTGTGAACTCCTTATAAAAAGAGCGTGATATGAGTCGTCGGGGCGCCTCCACCGCCGGATCAACTTTGCCAGCTGAAGCTGATGCAATCGAACTGACGCAATGCCGTTCGCCAGGAAACTAGAATTTCGAAGCTTCCTTTTGCTGACTCCTGGTTTTGTCCGTGTCGTCATGGAAATGACATTTCGATGTGGGGCCCGTTCATTCAAGTATAGGCTTGTTTTGAGGTCTTCCTTCGTGTGAGAGAACTAGAGAAACTTGATGTTTTTGAAGGTGGCGCTGCCCAATGAAGTTCCGCACTCACATCAATGTCATCTGTGAGTTGTTATGTATTGAAGCGTGTCCGGATTTTTGAAGACTATGCTATCCGCTATCCCGTCAATGCGTGCCAACATTTCGCCTTTGTTCGCTCTAGCCTCGACTCCTCGAACTTTTTCCTTTTTTCTTTTTTCCCCTAGATTCTGACAAGTCTGATATATTAATAGTCCGTCCTGACACCGCCAGTCGGTTCAGTCTCCTACAACAATTCCCTTTCCACCTTTCCTTTGTTCTTTTTCACCTTTTTTGTTACCACCTTTCAGTTCATCCTGGGGGAGCCTAGGGGGTCATTGCGTTCATGACCCCCCGAAAATGACTCAGAGTTTTACGATCTCCCATTTAAGAAACTTAAATATATTTTGCTCATGGATGTTTAAACAGTTTTTGATTCACGACTTACCGAATTATGACGAGGTGTATTTATTTGTCAGACATTCTGATATTTGACCACCAAATCGTCTTGATCGCTCCGGATCATCTAACCTTAACCCCGCTTCGATCAAGCTCCTATCTCTAACTACCCCCACTTCGCTTATCCCCCTCCTCCCCGGGCAAGGCACCTGTCTCTGACCCCCCTCTCCCTGACAGGCGTTCGACGAGGGTGACTACCGTCTGGTCCGGTTCACGGAGCGCTCCAAGCAGGTGAACCAGCAGTTTGCCATCGACCTCATCGCCAAGGTGCCTCCCAAGGTGTGCACCGAGCGTGTCATCTCCTGCGATGGCGGCGGTGGCGCGCTCGGACACCCCAAGGTCTTCATCAACCTGGTCAGTATGGCTTATGTCTGGGCACGTGTCTGTGTATGTGTGTGTTTGTGTGTAAATAGTAAAGGGCAAATATAAAAGCAGAGGCCGTTCTTTATTTAAAAAAGAGACAGGTTTGATGCCGATGTTTCTCGTCTTTTTTGTAAATTATATCATTCCCTGGCTGCATCGATGGCACCATCTCCGGCTTCGCGTCCCCAAAGACATCACACACCCTCGGGACTTGATTTGGGACGCGAAGGCAGAGATGGTTGCCATCGATGCAGCCGGAAAATAGTACACCTAGTTAATAAATCGTGTCGTGGTTCGATTTTTAATAAGAGTAGCTCCTGGCCATTGTCTCGGGCTGCAGCGCCACCTTGTAACCTTAGCAGTTGAGGTACTTAAATTCCCAGATCGTCATCACCAACGTCATACGGCCGGACGTGGGTGGATTTCTGTGACATCTGGTGATTGGAACGTGACTGGTGCTCTATTCAGCGAGCGGCTATTCCGTTGATGTGTTTAGCGAGTGGGTCGTTCAGCGATTCGGCTGGCCGGCAGTGTCGTAGGATAGCGTCCTGGTGTGTTGTGTCATTGGTGTGAGACCGGGTCTGGGTTTCGTCAGGGTGAAGAGTTGACAGCCCGTGTCGCGCCCCGTTGCGATGGCTCTGCAACGTGAACAGGACTCTGTATCACGGTGTTTAGCGTGACCTCGATGGATTCCGTGATAAGGCCCGTGAATTCGTGATTTAGCCGAACCGGTTAAGTCTCCCGGGGGTCTGGACCGCCCCTGGACCCCGTTTATGACATCGCCCGAGATTATGACTGGGTGCGGCCACGACCGACGGCCCGGCCCGAATGGGTCCCCCCCTCTCCCTGTGTCGCGCCCCGTTTCCGGTCCTCGTCAGCCGTGTGCGTTGTCGCCCGGCTTCACGTCAGCTGGCCGCTCCGTCCCTGGCTTTGACGCCAGCCCGAGGAGCATTGACGTCATGCTGACGTCAATCGTGCCGCCCCAGACAGCCGTCTGTGGATCGCATTGCGGTCTCTCTTGAATAGGTCGCAATCAGCCTCGTCAGATCGTGTTTGGAAGATGCCTGGTGGGGATGGTGGGGTCTTTGGGCTCGGGTGAATGCCGTTTCCTTTCGGGCGTGCTTCGTGGCTGTGTGCTTTGATTACAGACCGTGGAACGGAGCTCCCAATGGAGCTTCTGCGACGCTTTTGACCTTTTGACCCGCAGCCTCGACCTGTAATTACTTTAAGTACTGGGCGATACTTTTCTTTCGAGGAGCATATACTAGGTACCATATTAGGGTGATCTCGTACTCCTGATGCTCCTGTTGTTAAGAATGTTGTCGTGTGATTTGATTTAATGAAAATCCTCGCTTCTGTATATAATAAAGTGAGTATCGGAAATATAATAAATGTTCTCGGACTCGGGAAAATATAATATGTTATGCTTTTTCGGTTCGCAGCTAAAACTTATTTTCAAATTTATGGAAGTGTTCCTACAAACCACAACCAAGGGTATATTTCATGAAGGGAAACCATAGCATGTAGTTAAATTCTTAGCAAATCGATTAATAGAGTACATAAATCAACTAGGTACTATTGGTTCCAAAATAAGCGTCCCGTTGGGTTGGCCGGTACAGCAGGTACAGGGAATATACCGCCTTAGGAAAAGTATGTGGAATGATGGAGATGAGTGCCCAGACGAGTGCCACTCATCTCCATCATTCCACATATTTTTTTCCAAGGCGGTATATTCAACTGCTGTGCCGGCCATCCCAGCGTGACGCTTGTTTTGGAACCAATAGTACCTTCCTATCTGTTAGACCGCGGCGACCGGCGTGCGAGTCAGAGTGGTTGGCTGCCACCCACCGTACGATAGATAATGATCCCTCGGTGTAGTTCGGCAAAGTGTAGATTACGCTTCCGTGCATCTAAGCCAAAATTATTCGTAGTTATTTTCCACTATCTTTCACTGATCACCATCGTTGGTGTTTTACTTGTTGCGGGTCGTTACCCGATTTAACCCCTATTCCCCTGCGGGGGCCTGCCCTCTCCCCGGTAGTTTTTCGCCCGCCGATTTTGAACCGTTACATCTATCGTCTTGATTTTTTTTCTTTCTTTAAATTGAATGACGCGTGTTGTCAAAATTTTGAAAAATCAGGCCAGCGGAGGCGGCTCCAGGCCCATGTTTTGGGGAGGTCGTTACGAATTGGTTGTGCGCCGCATACTTCCTACGTGGTTTGCGGTGGAACAAAAGCGTCAGAGACTATGTCACTGCTATATACATCATACATACTTGGATTATACATATTTGGGGCAGAGGCGCACTCAGGAACATAAAATGGGAGGCGATATCTTCTGTCAAATTAGGCCCAACTTCAAATTAGTAAGGTGATAAAGGTGTTCCGCACATGGTGCCTCCCACTTTGTTTACCTGGATCCGCCAATGCGCAATATATTAAATTTAACAAATTACAGCATCAAAGCCCACATGTGACGTTCCTATCTCCCAAACATTCACGAACAGCACATATTTTTATCAGAAAATCTCCCCATTCTTCATCCCTGATTACGCATATGATTTGTTATTTTGGTACTTGGCCCTTTTATATATTGAAGAGCATGACATTGGAAGCTCAAAAACGGCCTGTGCATGAAAATCGGTCGAATCACGTGGCCGCAATGACCTTTAAAAAAATGTCCCTGGCCCCCATTTTTGAACAAAAAAAGAAGTGTCGTGCCCAAAAAGAAAGATTTCGTCACGACGAATCGAATGGTTTTTGTCCCATCGAAATCGGCCGAGCGGACGGCACGTCGAGGTCGCTGGGGGGGGGGGAGAATCTCCCCCCCCCCAGCACGTTAACGTTATGATTGCTGCCTGCACGGAATAGGGTTGAGTGGCACACTAATTACATGTAGTTATCAGTTGTAAAATCTCCTAATTAAAAAAGTTTAACATCTTTTTCTGATGACCACATGAATCGGTGCTTCTTTAGATTCCAGTAGCGTTATCATCTACGCCCATTATTCAAGTGGACTAATGGGTTTTAATTGTTTCGTTGTACTTTGGGGGACAATTGATCAGGCTTTGCAATCTTGGAGCTCTTATAGGATTACTGTCAACCCATAATTTCATCATTATATTGTCGTGTCATCAGCAAACAGGCAAAATATTTTAACATTGAATTAAAATGCCCACAAGCGGTCATACGATACAAGTGTTGAAGGGAATTATACTGTGCACTTTCAAGGTCTTGTTTTCTCACAAACATCCAACTTAATAGCAGCATGTCTGTTTCACGTGCATTTTCTGATGCAATATGCTCCACTATCGTGTATCCTGTCTGTACCTGTAGTGTGGCTGAGTAATATCCGACACTCATGAACGGACGAGTTGAAGTGCGAGGTCCTGTTCAGGAACAGCCCGTATTGCTCCATAACGGATGCAACGTACTCGACTGTCGTGTTTCTCCTCGGGTAGAACTGGCTATTGTCTCCGGAGCCGTTCTCGGGTATGCACGGCCTCGAAATAGATCAATGCAGCCAGTCGGCATCAGACATGTGCTCGGATCCCAAAAACGGATCCCGGGATTTTATCCGGGATATGGATCCCGGATCCACTGGGATCATTGATCCACCTTCACAATTTGTCGATGGATCCACTGGGATCATAGATCCGTCTTCAATATTGGTGGACGGATCCGCCGGGATCCGAGATCGTTGGCACCATTTTGCGCCAGGATCCACTGGGATCACAGACTCGCCAGGTATACAGATATGTATTCGAAACCATTGTTTTACAGTTAATCGACCAGTATCCTTCAATGTTGTTGTAATGTAATAGTTATGGACGTATTGCCTTTTTAGTGGATTTTTACAAAAAATGCTACAAGAAAACTTATAATTTAAGCATAATTTATAAGTCAGATCCTCCCCCTCTCTCCTCCCATTCCCTTTTCCTCCTCTTCCGCCCCTCCGCCTTCCCCCCCCTCCCTCCGCCTCCCCTCCCATGTCGAGTACGAAATTTTCGCTCTTGGATCAGTAAATTCATTTTCATTGTTGACCATGGATGCTTGTGGGATCCAAGATCCCGTGCCAAAAGTTAATCCAGAGACCACTGGAATGCCAATATCCACGTTGTTCTGATTTCGGTCGTGAGATCCAGTGGGTTATCATCAGATCAACCGCTCGTGTTTTGTCGAGAGATGATCTGTGGACTGTACACATCACCTCCACCCCTCCTTCTTCCAGACCTATGCACATGTCTGGTCATCATAACATCTATTTATGCCTTAACTGTGTATTGACGCTACCTCACCCATTGTGTGTGTGTTTGTGTGTATAATGTGTATGTACTGTGTATGATGTCATCACCTGCTGCCGGCCTGTAACGTCTAATGCCAGCCAGTCGGTGTCCTGTGAACGATACCGGCATGTCAAGCACCACGGCCTCGCTGACTTCCCACCTCCTCTGCGCCGCAGGATCAGCCCGGGAACCACTCGTGCGGCTACTGCGGGCTGCGCTTCGTGAAGCCGGACCACCACCACTGAGGCTGCTCCGTCTGCCCCGTCTGGTGGTCCCCCTGTACAGCTGATGTCATCACTAGAGCTGCCCGCACCGCGCTAGGTGTGGGCTCGATGTAAATATAGATGGACGTGTTGGACTGGTGTTTGGGGAGGCGTGCCTGGATGGAGAGAGTGCAGATGGAGATGGGAGATGCGGACTGGGTCGAGAGGAGACGGAAGTTAGTTCTCGGAAACGTTAGTCTCCTGTTTTATTCCTGGGTGGTGAAGGAGTAGTGTCACTGAGAACGATAAGAGGGTGTGGGCGCCTGGGTGTGAGAGTCAAAAGTGCACGGCTACTTCTGTAAGCGTATGCGGCCTGCGGGCGCTAAATATTCGTACGACCTTTTTGTTGATCCATTTGCCAGTCATAAAAGTCAGAGTGCTTCTTATAGAGCTCTAAATGCCGGCTGAACTTTAAAGAAATTATGTTCAACCTTAACAAAACATGGGTTTTGAACTGACGATTAGCAGTTTTGTAGCCCGTGTTGAAAAACCCCTAACTGCAAGTTTTCTGGGCTGAAAGGTCTCTCCAGCCGAATATATTTGACTTTGTCGTAGGAATGTGGGCCATAAATAAGGAATGTCTAGAATGTGGGCCTCACACACCTTGGCAGAGGCTATACAGTAATCTTACGCGACTACTTTCGAATATCTGATTGGCTGAGGCCCACTGTTTGTACAGTTCGGAGAGTACGCATATAGTTTTGATAAAATTAATAATGTACGTCCTTCTGTTCTGAATCTGCGCGATGTATGGCTATTTTTGACATTATGAAAAGAATTTGTATTTCAAAATAAGTCAAATCGTGTTTGAAAAAAATCCAATGTGAACTGTTTTCTTTAATGAAGAGAATGTGGTGCGTTTTAATGCAATGAAATCATCATGTTTGTTTTCTAATATACCCATGTGAAAGGTGCATTGTGCGTGGCTTGAAATTAACAACTATCAGGCTAAAGTTTTTGACATTTAGCGCCAGCTAATGCTGCTTCTTGACAGGATCTAAGTCGAACTAGGTAACACGCTAGGTAACATGCATGTTTCTGTCTCGTCAACTTTCTATGTTTACATTCCGAAGTATGTAAACAATATCTACTGAAGAGTGCCATTGACCCGTCTCATATCACCTTGCTATAACTGCATCTCCCAGTCCGCTTTTGCAATTGGGGAAATACGCTCTCTGCTATGTCGTGCTATAGTACATAATGCATATGCTTGTCACCAAAAGTGATGGTACGGAGTGTCGCAGCCAGGGGGGTCAAAAGGGAAATTGTCCCCCCCCCCCTACACCTAACGGGTCACGGGCCTCATCGAGAAGGGCCCAGATACTCTTTGCATTAGCTGAATGGCTTTAAAAAGGTCACAGAGGAGCCTTGAAACCAGGCGAGAGGTCACTCTGGTGCATGTAAAGGGCTCTCAGACACTGGAGGGCTTTCGAAGCCAACCCAGGGGGCTTCTTGGGCATGTCCAGGGGCCCATTGAGCCCACTTAGTGACCACGAAACTTGTCCAGGGGCCTCTCGCCATTTAGTGGCCACAAAACTTGTCCAGGGGTCCATTGAGCCCTCTCAGGGACCCCAAAAACCTGCCCAGGGGCCTCTTGGGCATGTCCAGGGGCCTCTCAAGCCTGCCGAGGGACCCATTAGAGTCTGTTCAGGGGCCTCTCGAGCTTGCCCTGGGGCCCATTGAGTCTGTTCGACAAAGCAGCCAGCGCAGGCTGTGGGCCTCTGAGCAGGCTGGAGGGCCCCTGGGTGGGTCAGAAAGGCCCCTGTCTGTACGAAATGACTTTAAGTCAGCACGGAGGGGCCAGGCCAGGCCGGAGGGCCCTCTGAGCATGTTGGCAAGGCGACAAAGCAGCCAACCCAGTCCCTTGCCAGGTCTTAAGGGCCCCTTAGAAGACTGGAGGCTCCTGGATTGACCGGAGGGCCCCTGACAAGTTCATAAGGCCCCATGTGTAGAACGGAGGGCCCCTGACCAGACCGAAATTTTGTATTGTGGAGTAAACCCTCTTTATGTTTAATCGATATCACCCGTTCCATATCATGTCTTTCCGCGGATCCCAGATGAGTCCCTGCACAGGTTCTAGCTGGATCGTTGAAAAGGTCGGAGGGACCCTGGGCCTTTCAAAAACAAGTATGCAGTTGTCGAGGGAATAAAACTCAAAATTTTCGCGCCGCGGCGCAATTTATGTACAAATTATATTATATGCGGGTTAAAAAACGTGTCATTTATCGGTGCATGTATGTGTTTAAATGCTACTATAGCTTTACAAGTCCCAGGTCTTGAGCCTAACAAAATCTTCGAAGTTGGTACCTTACCTTTAGCTGATTCCAAATTGGTGTTGCTGGTTCCAAAGTTGATATGGCAGTTTGCTAACTCCAGGGCCTAAAAGTTGGTATGGCCCATGTCATACAGGTCTGTTGGTCCCACCCAATGCCCCCCCCCCTTGTGGGGCATTCTTCCGATCCTGGTAAGTGCCTTTTCATTCGTTTGTTTGGCCTTTTAAGCGCTCGGTTGAGGGTCCCTTTTGAAGACGCCCGCGTCCCCTCCCCGGACTAAATTCTGACTATGTGCCTGGTGCAGCGGCCTCTCTAAGGGTTCTGGTCCAATCCAGCTCATCAAAAGTTAAGACAAATATAAAAAGGGCCCTCACAAGATAAAGTGGCCGATATTCGTTGCGTTTTTAATATTCAGTAGTTTTTTGGGGTGGGGCACCATGACTGGCTTCCCCCCTTCTGAAGGTCTGACTGCGCCCCTGTACGTACATTTTCGTTGCGTAATTTGTCACACAGCATAGCGTGGATTGTGCAATGTCACCCCCGGCTGGTGTTCTATAAACAGTGAGCTGTGTTTACTGACAAGACTGGTCACCAGCTGCCCGTGGCTGAACTATCTTAGGAAATCCGTCAATTTGCCGGTACACGACGCGGATAAGACATTCCACACGCATATATCTGCATCCGGCTTGTACCTTTTCCATTTCGCATGTCTTTTATTCCGACTTATACGGCAAAATGTGTTACTGACCATATACCCGTAGCATCGGGCACGTTTCTGATACGTGAATTCACGACTTCATGGATAATGTCGAGTCGGTAATAACACGTTCGCGCGCTTCTGAACAGCGGCAAATTACAATGCAGGGCTCAGGCTGCCTGACCTGGCAGGTTCCACTGTATCGACTGATCAGATTGCGTTGGCAATTGTGTGTGCATCAGCTCGCGCGCCTCGCCAAACGCTACACGGCGCGCCGGCGCGGTGCAGTGGCGCGCCGCACCGATCGCGGTCCACCAGCGCCGGTGACTCACTGCACGACGGCCGCAGGGAACGCTGCGATGTGCGACGCGCTGTCAAGGTAGATCCGGTCGGGCTTGTCATGAGCGCGTAGGCGTAGGAACGGGTGGCCAGGAGCCAGGGTCCTTCACTTTTTAGCCATAGTTTTTGCGAAAACCTTACTTTTGTTGTATGAGGGACTTCGATAGAGCAAAAGACACAAAAACATTAAACAACAGGAGAGTCAATTATGAATAATGCAATACAATATTGCAAAGGGGATTGGGTTTCTCAAAGCCAGACCAAAGTTCACTATCACTTTTTCACAGTTCAGGCGGTCCTGAATGAGGACGCCGTGGCTCGGGGTGCAGCCAAGGCGGATCCACAATAACAATGTTTTTGTTTTGGTGTGGTGTGGTGTGACAACATCCCAAAAGGTCCGTCATAACTTCAGCTCACCAGGTGTAGCCTCAAGCCTGCTCCTGGATTTATGACCGAATCAGAATAAACGCTCCTTTCTTCGCAAGGGTTGGCTCGATTTTCTGTAAAACCAGGAAACGTGTCAATTTTGTGTGATTTCCGTCGTTTTTGTGGATAATGGTCCCCGATACCCCTGCGTCCGTTGGTGGACGCAGATGGGTGATACCATGATACCAGACGGTATATTTTATTATATACCCCGACTTCCCTCCCGTATTCACAAAGGGCTGTGGCCGTACTTCGGCTGACTCATTAATTTTCTTCATCAGACCTCACAACAACAAAGTCTGATAAAAGAGCTTCGTAGTACGTAGCTGGTGGTTGATAACTCATGGTGATGACTTCAGATCCATGACTCAAATACCCTCCATCGTACTCCAAATGACGTCACCGTACGCTCATATTTAATATGTCGCACTGCCGTCTCACTAACAACTGACCTTTTACTCCTCATTTAAAGGAAATAGTTCACATTGGATTTTTTTCAAACACGATTTGACTATATTTTGAATTACAACTTAATGTCAAAAAATAGCCATACATCGGGCCGATTCAGGACAGGACGTACATTATTAATTTTATCAAAACTATATGCGTACTCTCCGCAACGTCAAACGTGGCTCAGCCAATAAGATATTCGAAAGTAGTCGCGTAAAGTTACTGTATAGCCTCTGCCCAGGTGTAGAAGGTCCACGTTCTTGACATTCTTTATTTATGGCCCACATTCCCTCGACAAAAAAAAATCAAATATATTCGGCTAGAGCGCCCTTTCAGCCCAGACAATTGCAGTTTTTTTTCTTCAACACGGGCTACAAAACTGCTATCTCAGTTCAAAACCCATGTTGAAGGTGAACTATTTTCTTTAATAGTCAACAACCCAGCCAACAACCAACTTGAGCACTGATCGGGCACAATGGTTTAATCCCATTGTGCCCGATCAGTGCCCAAGTTAATTGTTGGCTGGGAAACAACACCACACGCATTTAGAACGTTCTCGAATCTCTCAACCGTCCTGCTATTCCGCATAGCAGTCTGTTTCCTAAGACTGTACGGCGCATGTGATGACTCGCGTATGATGACTCGCGTATGATGACTCGCGCGTGAAGATTCGTGTGTGATGACTCGCCAGCAGCGCCTCTGGTGATGACTCGTCAGGAGCGCCTCTCTCGTAACGCGGCGAGACCCTGCGAGTTTTTCAGCCAGTCACGCCGGCCGCTGGGGCTTACCACCGCCAGAGGCCCGTGAGGGATCGGCTGAAGCTGATGAAACTCCGCCGCGCGGCACGCAGCCGGTCGCGACGGTCGCGCGGGTCGCGTCCTTCGCGTCGCACCCCCTCCGTACTTCGCAGCAGAGTACCAGACACTGCGCAGTCCGCGATATAAGTGTCTGGAGCTAGGGGAGGGTGACAACAGTCTTGAGCCAGGGGAGGGTGATAGAACGGTCCGGAGCCAGGGGAGGGTGACAGAACAGTCTGGAGCAGAACAGTCCTGGAGCCAGTGGAGGTCGAAGACCAGTCTAGACTCTAGAGCTAGGGGATGGGTGAACAGAACAACTTGGAAGCCAGGGGAGGTGAAGAACATAGTTCCTGGAGCCAGGGGTAGGTGATAAAACAGTATGGAAGCCAGGGGAGGGTGAAGACCAGTCTGGAGCCAAGAGGAGTGATACAACAGTCTGGAGCCAGGGAGGGTGATAAAATCAGTCTGGAGCAGGGGAGGGTGATGGACAGTCCTGGAGCCAGGGAGGGGTGATAAAACAGTCCTGAGCCGGGAGGTGACAGACCAGTCTGGAGCCAGGGGAGGGCGACAGAACAGTCTGGAGCCAGGGAGGGTGACAAAACAGTCTGGAGCCAGGGGAGGGGTTTGGAAAAAACGAAATCCCCGCAAAAAATAAGTCTGGGAGCCATTGTAGGGTTTACAGAACCAGTCTGGAGCAGGGGAGGGTGACTAACAGTCTGGAGCCGAGGGGAGGTTACAGACCAGTCTGGGGCCAGGGAGGGGGACAGACCAGTCTAGAGCCAGGGGAGGGTGATAGAACGGTCCGGAGCCAGGGGAGGGTGACAAAACAGTCTGGAGCCAGGGGAGGGTGACAGAACAGTCTGGAGCCAGGGGAGGGTGATATACAAGTCTGGAGCCAGGGGAGGGTGACAGAACAGTCTGGAGCCAGGGGAGGGTGACAGAACAGTCTGGAGCTAGGGAAGGGTGACAGACCAGTCTAGACTCTGGAGCCAGGGGAGGGTGACACAACGGTCTGGAGCCAGGGGGGTGACATAACAGTCTGGAGCCAGGGGAGGGAAGACATATCGGTTTGAAGTTTGAACCGCGGAATGGGGAGAAGACGCTTGCAGGCTACAGCAGACTTACACTCGGTAGATCAGTGATCACTCGGTAGATCTAAGGGGATGCCATCGGGGTCATGCCTCCCCCCCCCCCGACGCCCTGAAGTCGGCTGAAAATGTACTTTTTTTAATAATCTGCAAACTTTTATACAAATTTTGTCTAGGGTAGTTTATTAAATTAATATGTTACACATGGCGAAACCCCGTATTATAGTTTCATAATTCTGTCAGATGTTTTGGATTTGCCCTCCCCCCTAACCAATTCCTCTAACAGTTTATACAGGTCTGACAATTTCTTAGTAGGCCGTTCCGGATCCGCCCCGGAGTTCTGAAAGAAAGCCCCAAGAAAGCCCCAAGAAACTGTTTTGCTTGGTCATGGAGCTGTGAGGCTTATTGATCCTCTTAGGTTATGTAACGGTTCTTCGAAACTTCGTCAGTGTTGGTCGCAGGGGCGCGGCCAGACCTTCGGCAAGGGGGGAGGGCACGGCATCGGCATCCCCAGGGGCTTCCCTCTTCAAGTCCCCCTCCCGAAAAAAAATTGAGCAAAGAATATCACCCCGGATTTATGCCACTAAACTTTGCAGGGCCCCTAAATAGTCGCAAACAGCTGGACGTCGTCGATATTTTTAGAGCGGAATTCGGCACCATGGTAAGTGCCCCTCACCCTGGCTGCGTCTTTGGTTGGTCACATTAGAACACGCCAATTGTAAGTGGTTTGTTTTTAAACGAGCAGTTCAATCATCAATGTCATTTATATGCTCATCCCGAGAGCCACTGAAACGTGCCAGATAGGGTTTCGCTTGACCGCGCATGGTATTTTATCTCAATCTGCGACTCCCTGCCTCGAGTCGCATCTGCCGGACAAGTTGCACCTCTAAACCAGACAGTGTTGACACTTGACAGAGTAGAGAGAACAAACCAACAATCATGACGCAGACAATCCCGTACCTTGGTCTGACGACTGACGGTCTGACCCCACGGGTGCCTGAGTGCTCAATCATCCCGTCCCGTACCAGTGCACGACCAAGCAGTGTTGCCGAGTCGATTGGTCTGACGACTGACGGTCTGACCCCACGGGTGCCTGAGCGCTCCGATCGCAGACCGCCCTGCACCAGGGTGATAGCCCTGCACTGTGTCAGTACGGTGTCAGTATGGCGCGACTGACCTCATACCGCGGGCTGCAGACAGTGCAAACTGTCAATGATCCATGCTGCTGGCCGCTCAGTAAACAAAAGACGGGTTCGGCTTGGGCCCGGGGCAGCGGCGCTGGCGTTGTATCGAGAAACCCTACAGCTGCACACTGGCGGATACAGGGGCACAGTGATGGCCGTTCCCACTAAAAAATTGGTCGAAAATTGACACGTTTCCTGTTTTGAAAGAAAAGTAATCCAACTGTACGCGCGAGGAAGTAAAAAACAATGAGTTTCGAGTTGCGTGAGAATTGGGCATTGCCCCCTCCCCAAAAACTGTTAATCGTTCTGGATCCGCTCTCGAAAGCAGGGGCAGATTCAGGGGGAGGGCAATCCGACCGTGCACCCCCCAAACGTCTGAAATCGGAGCAAAATTGACACATTTCCTGATAAAATAAAACCTTAACAACTTTGCCGAAGGAAAGTTTGCTTTAAGTCAGCTATCAATGCATAAGCAAGCGAAATCCGATGAGTTTTCATAATTATGTAATACTTTGTGGACTTCGCCTCCCCCAAACCACCAGTGGCCCCTCCAAACTACCGTTTTGGATCCGCCCCTGCTTGACAGTCGCGCAATGTGCAAAGCCATGGAACTGTGATCAGTTCGTTTGATGTAAGTTCGTTTGATCAGTTCGCTTGTGTTATATTTGTATCCTTCCCATTCCCAGGCTTCAGTGAGTGAGTTCAGTCGCCATCCCGTGCTGTTGCTCCATCCCATTAGCATAGCTATACAGACTTATTTCTCATCAGATTGTTCAATCTATCACTTATTATATTGTACCTACGTTAAACGGGAACCCGACCGAAACAAGCCGGCATCGATTCGCTCATCCTTATCGTTACTTACCAGTCCCCGCCTCAATAGGACCTAACATACAGCTAACAGAACATAAATACACTTCGGAGCGACGAGCGTTCTGCCAGGGAACAGAACCACCGTCCTTTGTCTGCACTGACTAGGATAATTGCAATGTCCAGCTACCGACCGAGTAATCCGAGACTTTCTGCGAAACGCTATCATAGCCTCTGACCTCTGACAGGAGGCATAATCCGAGACTTTCTGTGAAACGCTATAATAGCCTCTGACAGGAGGCACAAACTTTCAACGGCTGAGACACTTTCAGTGACATGGTTCAGCTATGCCGTGCAGAGGCGTAGGAACTCATTTGAAGTTGGGGGGGGGGGGGGGGCAAAATGGATTTTGAAGTCGATTCTTTCCATGCAACGTTCATAGGCGTAATGTTAAAATCCGAAAATGTTGGGAGGGCAGTTTCCCCCCTGGCCCATAGGCTCCTACGCCTATGATGCCGTGTAATTAAAAGAAGCACAAACGGAGGGGTAAAGGGTAGAGTAAGACAAAGTCCACCCTGGTCAAATGGCTAGTGTCATACTCTGCCTTTCACCCCTCCAAATGCCGTCTATACTTTTCCTGGCAGTGTCAGGGCGTGGCTTAACCACAAAGCATACTTCAGAGTTCAGACCTTCCAGTTTCATGGCTGACGTAAGAAACCTTAGTCCTTGCATTATACAGACTCGAACTGCTTGGGGAAACGCAATGGCATTATGAGAAATTATCGCTCCCAGCACGAACAAGAAGCCTAAGTTGAAGGTCACTTGGATGTTGCCGCGCGGTGTCCTGCACACTGGGACGTAGCGAAGGAGGGGGAACAGTCTCCCCCTTGGAGCAAACTATTTTATTCACGTAGATAAAAATACGATTCTACTACGATCGACCCCGCCCCCGCCCCCGGTTCCAATAACATTTGGCTGAGGAGCACAATTTTATTCCACCACCGACGTACCCCCCCCTCCCCCATTGATAAAAAATATGTCTATACGTGCCTGCATGGAAACTGACAGTCTAAACCTCGTAGTCCTGTAACTGTATCTGAAAGTGGGCAAGAATCCACATCAACAGTTATTTTCCGGTTATGAAGCAGCCAGTATGCTTCACCATCCTTTTACAGCCGCAGTCATGGCCCATGGGTGTCTGTATTTGCGCGGCGGATGATCTCAGTCTGAGGGGTTTTCTGTTTGTCTGTGCCCGGTGTGTCTGTCCGTACTCGGTATCTGTGTCCGTGCATGCGGCCCGTGTTCTGAGGGGGCCGTGTCGATATTCGACATACTCGTATGTGTCCTTGTGTGGGGATGTTCCGAAGGGCTTGGTCTGTCCTTCTGTACTCAGCGTGTGTGTGCGTGCGTGTGTGCGCGCGTTTGCGTGTGTGCGCGCGTTTGCGTGTGTGTGGGTGCGTGCGTACTGCATGCGTTGTTCTGACCCGTTTTGAGCTGATCACGTAGCCGGGACCACCGGCCGTATCTGGAGGCTGACGCAACTGAAACTCATCCCCCGCCGGAGACCGGACTGTGCGCGATCCACGTACACACCCGTGTCAGACACACTCATACATAACGGACGCACCGATAGCAGCGCCATGACTCAAATACAACCAGTTGTCCGACTGGGCCTCAACAAGTTGTGACTTGTGAGTTGTGATTCATGGGTGAAATAATACATATGTGAAATGGTGAGTTTCAGGTGTAGAGCAACATGTTTCCAACTACCTGCGTGTGCGTAAGTTTTGAGGGTTTATAACTCCCCTTTCTAATCTTCGGGAAAATGCGAAAACCTAGTTACACCTTCAAATGGTATCTGGAATATAATATAATTAAATGATTGAATCTCGTTCAAGACACATGTGATTAGATAGTCATACCAAAACGTCATTGGCGAGAACCTCTCTTTCCATATTAGCGAAACGCGACCCGAAATAAAGGCTCGTGAACCTAAATTTCTCTTTACAAACAGCATCTGCAGGAAGGCGGCAAATCCTTCATCCACTGACGCTCTTCGGTTACGTCTCGCTCTTCGTCGCCTACGCGTCTCGTCCGGTCGTCAAAGACATCGTCTTTACTCTCTTCCTCGTCTAAAAGCATCTCGCCCAATCGCGAAAAACGTCTCTTCCTTCATCGCCTCACAGCGCCGCACCGGGTCGTGAAACGCACCGAATCAGTTTTCGTGACACTTTATTAGAATGCATTCGCATGAGCGTAGGCAGGTAGTGGCCCAGTTCTCAATCTCACAAATCAGGTACGGTGCCACATCGCGACACTCTCGCTAAGTAAAAGCAGTCCAGTCGTCCAGCGAGAAGTGGCAAGTCCTAAGGCGCGGCTGCAGTCAGTGGCCAGCCGGCACCAGATAGAAGAGAAGAAGAAAAAAACGAGAGGAGCATGCAAAGCAATGCCCGACACATTTAAAGGCATGACATACAGACGACACAGGATTATTTTAGTCGAAAGCCCTGCAACCTCCACGGACGCTCAAAGAAGATATTCGAAATGTTCACCCGTTTGTGTTGGTCATAACTGCCGTAGCAGAATGTTTAACAACTAAAACTAAACGCTCGTGCTCACCCGCTGTCATAGACTCGCACCACACCAGAAGAGAAACAAACCAATCAGAGCAGCAGGCTGGCATCTCTACCGAGGTGAACAACACTCCGAACATCACCTCACTCCGCGCCGTTCTCACCGACTTCCCCAGGGCCCTGATCGATGTGTCGTCAGCACCCACAGAACGTCCCTGCCGTTCTATGGGTGGACGTGCTGTTGGTGCTGATGACACATCGATCAGGGCCCAGGTAAGGCCAGGAAGTCGGCCCTCGAGCGCTGCTTCAGTGTTGCATTCGGCCTGACCGACGACACCTAAGCGGCGTTCGACTTTCTTCTACCAGCGACGGGACACCGTCCGGCCATCGCACCCAGTCCTGACATGTCACACAGGTAAGTAACCGTGATGGGCTGATAGGTATGCATACATGACGCTCTTAAGCTATGTCTTGATAACTCTAGATGTACTTAACTACCGCGATGGCGGATGGAGGAGCACTCGACGGCGCGGCGGCTGAATCCCATGCATGCAGATAATTTGAACCTGGTCAAGCCGCGGCAACCGACAGCGTTCCTCCACCGTCCAAACATGCCCGACGGGTGAATATTCTACCGCAGTTCTGAATAACGCAACTCGCTTTCCGAATAGCACAACCTACCTAGAGGCAGACAGACAAAATATGGGCGAATCAGAAGTCCTTGTGGGCGACAGCGCGAGCAGCCTCACTGCGCATGCGCCAACCAACGAGTCAAGAACGCGTGCTGGCGCACCATCAACATAAACTACATGTTCGCAGAAGACTCTCGTCTGCGGCGACTGGCCGAGTCTGCCGCGCGTCCGCCGCCGCGTCGGGACTGTCTCGCCCGCGCCGCGTCGGCCGCGTCGCAGCTGCCGGTTCGCCGGTACCACCGGGACCGGCTCGATGGGCCGCCGGGGCACGCGGCAGACTCGGGACTCGGCCCCCGACCAGCGCCGAGCCGGGCGTCCCCGCAGTCGGGCCGGGCCGGGTCGGGTCTCGAGCCGAGCCGGGTCGGGTCGGGTCGGGTCGACCCCAATCGGCACCCTACACATGGCAAACTCGAGCGGGCGGCGCAGGCACCGGCGGCCTGTGCGTGCCGCAGGCGTCGGTCAGTTCACCGAACACCACACCACACTGCCGCCGCCGCCGCCGCCTCCGCCACTCCGCTCCACACACTGCAATATGGTTTGTCATTAGACTGGTGTCCCCGCCTGGGGCGGGGGCGGCGGCGGCGGGGCGGTCGCTATGGCGACGTGACGCCACGCAGCCACAGCCGCTCGCCGTCCCGCAGGCGCGTCGCCCTCAGCTGGTCCTCGTCGTCCAGCGGGTCCGCCTGCTCGGAGAGTAGCGGCTCGGGCAGCTCGGGGCCGGGCAGCTCGTCGCACATGATGCGATCCATGTCCGCCTGGCTGATGGGCGTGTCCTTCTTTCCGCCTGTGCAGAGAGGGTGGGGAGTTAGTGCTGCCCGGTGGCGAGGGTGGTGACTGGTGAAAGTGGTGAGTGTGACAGTGGTGACACTGGTGGCATGACGAGGTTGGTGGCCAACAACGTTACAGACGACAGTGCCAAGGTACTGCAGTCAAATTTGAATAATGTAATTAACATCAACTCGAATGGGGAAATCGTTATTTTCCACACAAACACACATTTTGTGTGGTTTTGTCTTGTTTATTGGGCTTTAGGGCGCTTCGACTCTAAGGTCAGTGGCGCATTTTTGTCGGTAAAAATAATACAAAATTTATCTCCGAAGGTTATCTGTTTAAAGGGCATACACGAGTTTCCGTGCAAGATGAGTGCATATTCCTTCTCGGAAATGCACTCTTTTGCAGTTGATGTGCGTTAAAACACAGTTAAACAATATGAAGATGACCTCGCTTGGCGCATTTAATCTCAATATATTTCAGCAATTACATCAGCGTTCTAAACTTATGAACATTTCAAGACTTGTATCTGATAACGAGTACTTGATCGGGATTACTGTCCACCACTTTAATATCTCTACTGTTGGGCGGGCATATCCGGCGTAATAGACGGATGTCCTACATACCTCAGCAGTACTGCAAAAAGTACGCCGGTGGCATCCACCAGCACTTTGAATACGCCTACGCTTAAAGAAGATGCATTTTCCAGAAAAAAAATAAGCTAACGTGGGCCTTCTACCACCTTTATAGTACGTTTTTACATGTCAACTCAATTATTTCTGGAAAAACCCGTAAATCCCATTAATCTTATATTCCATTGCGTACTGAATGATGTGGGCATAACTGCAGTCCACCAGCCTTACAAAATGAAATTCCAAATGAGCAATTGAACCAACCAGAGAAACGAATGGCGTCCGATCTATCGCCCCCCCCCCTCCAGCACGCCCTCCAGTTAACGCGTCATCCGACTCGGCATGAGCGTATGCAGCTGTGTAAACCTGGCCGAAAGGCTGAGCACGGCCCCGATAGTGAGCACGCCCGATATAGCTGAGACGGCCCCGATCATAGCTTGAGCCGGCCCAATATAGCGAGCACAGGCCCCGATATAGCTGATCACGGCCCCGATATAGCTGGCACAGGCCCCGATATAGCGGAGCACGGCCCGATAAATAGACTGAGCACGGCCCCGATATAGTGAGCACGGCTCCCGATATAGCTGCACGGCCCCGATGGGCTGAGCACGGCCCCGATATAGCTGGGAGCACAGCCCCGATAAAGCTGAGCACGGGCCCCGATATTAGCTGAGCACAGCAGCCGATATAGCTGAGACAGCACCGATATGCTGAGCACGGCCCCGATTATAGTTTGAGCACGGCCACGATTAGCTGAGCACGGCCACCGATATAGCTGAGCACGCCACCGATATAGCTGAGCCGCCCCGATATAGCTGAGCACGGCCCCGTATATAGCTGAGCACGGCCCACCGAGCTATAGCTGAGCACGGCCCGATATAGCCTGAGCACGGACCCCGATATAGCTGAGCACGGCCCCGATATAGGCTGCAGCACGGCCCCGTTAAGCTGAGACGGCCCGATATAGCTGAAGCAACGGCCCGAGTATACTGAGCACGGCCCCGTACAGCTGAGCACGGCCCCCGATAGCTGAGCACGGCCCCGATATTAGCTGAGCACGGCCCCGATATAGACTGAGCACGGCCCCAATGCTGAGCACGGCCCCGATTATAGACTGGCACGCCCCGATATAGTGAATCACGGCCACCGATGATATCTGAGCACGCCCCGATATAGCTGAGCACGGCCCCGATAAGCTGTAGCACGGCCCCGATTATAGCTGAGCACGGCCGCCGAATAAGCGAGCACGGCCCATATAGCGAAGCACAGATCCCGATTGTGAGCACGGCCCCAGATAAGCTGAGCACATGCCCCCGATATAGCTGAGCACGGCCCCATATCAGCCTGGCACGGCCCCGAATATAGCTGAGCACGCCCCGATATAGCTGAGCACGGGCCCCGATATAGCTTGGGCACAGCCCCGATAAAGCTGAGCACGGCCCGATATAGCTGAGCAGCGGCCCGAGTATAGCTGAGCACAGCCCCGATATAGCTGAGCACCCCCGATATAGCTGAGCACGGGCCCCGTTATAGCTGAGCACTGGCCCCGATAATAGCTGAGCACGGCCCCGATTAGCTGAGCACGGCCCCGCCGATATAGCTGGAGCACGGTCCCCGCATATAGCTGAGCACGGCCCCGATAGCTGCCCGAGCACGGGCCCCGATATAGCTGAGCACGCCCAAAGCTGAAGCACGGCCCCGTACAGCTGAGCACGGCCCCAGATATAGACTGAGCCCACGGCCCCGGATATAGCTGAGCACGGCCCATATAGCTGAGCACGGCCCCGATATAGCTGAGCACGGCAACAAACGATATAAGCTGAGCACAGGCCCCGATATAGCTGAGCACGCCCCGATATAGCTGAGCACGGCCCGATTAGCTGATCACGGCCCCGATTATAGCTGAAAGCACGGCCCCGATTAGCTGAGCACGCCCGAATAAGCTTGAGCACGGCCCCGGTAGAGCTGAGCACGGCCCCGATATAGCTGCAGCACGGCCCCGGATATAGCACTGCACGCCGGTATAGCTGAGCACGCCCCGGATATACTGAGGCACCGGCCCCGAACAGGCTGAGCACGGCCCCGATATAGCTGAGCACGGCCCCGATATAGCTGAGCACGGCCCCGATACAGCTGAGCACGGCCCCGATACAGCTGAGCACGGCCCCGGTCAACATGTGGCTTGTTTGTTTCGGTGTATGTCTCCCGGTTGCGCAAGGGGCATGACATTGAGCAGCCGTGAAAGGATCGTACCGAGGCTGCGGAACAGAGTCCAGCATGACGCTGGACGATGTTCCCTGACCAGTTTGACGTGACCAGGATGACGCCAACAACTGCGCAAAACGGGGACAAGCGCTACTGATTCAATCAATCAACTGAATCTGTCCTCTCAGAAGGCGTAGATAGCCTTACAACGGCAGCATAATGGATCACATTCTGACGAATGTCATTTCTGATAATTTGCTGTTCCGTATGACCAATTTTCTTACGTAAATAAGCCTTGTAACTGAATAGAAACCAATGGAGCCATGACTACTGCAGTTTAATGTTATTTCCGATCCTCCGCACAAATTTTGGTAAAACTTTGGTAACATCATGTAATTGCCATGACATGTCCTATGAATATTACAGTCGTATGCCACTTATGATGCCTCATTTCTTACTTTCAGAACACATCACCTCAATTTTGACATAATTGCTTCATTGCCAGTAAGCTGACAGCTCCACTGGCGCAGCTCAGCAGCCAGCGCGTCCTACTTACTGGCATGGGTGAGGAACATCTCCTTGAGGAAGGACAGCTCCTTCATCAGAGCATCCGCCTTCAGCTCCAGCAGGGTGTTCTCCTTCCTCAGCTTCCCGCACCTGCAGGACGGAGCCAGTCAGGTCAGTTTGGACGAGCTGACCTGGGTCGACCCGAGTTGACCTGGGTCGACCCCGTAAAGCAGACACACGGCAGGTCGTGCCAGGTGGCACCATCAGCCGAGAGTCATACTGTATCGCGTTATATGCAGTTGTGCGGAGCATGTGCCATTTATATCCCCTTGGCCAGGGTAACCAGCAGTCGGAGTCTGCGTCGACAAACACATAACCCGAGCTCAGGACGCCTGTGAGCGAGACCAGACCCAGAACAAAACCACCACAGACCTCCCCTTCTAACCCCGATCGCTTCAGTCGCGACTTCTAAGACCCCCAATCGCCGACTCATAAGACCCCCGATCGCTGCAGCCGCGACCACTAAGACCCCGAACGCTACAGCCGCGAATTCTAAAACCCCCAAAGACAGAGCCTGTAGCAGCAGTGGCCCTATAAACCCCAAAACACCACCATCCAACCAGACAGCCATATCCCGCGACTCCCGACTTTGGGACCCCTGCGACTGGGACCGAGATTCCTGCTTAAGACCGGGACTGAGCTTGACGCACCTGTCGACCATCAGGCTCATCTTCTGACGGCTCTTCATGCGACTGCGCTTGACGGCCATGTTGTTCTTGAGTCGCTGTCCCTCCGGGTCCTCAGCCGAGTCCCGGCCGCCGTCCGACAGGCCGGCGAAATCCGGCACCACCATATCTACCTGCGGAGAGACACAGACAGAGGTGAGAAGAGGGCCAGGTTTGTCTGCGGAGAGACACATACAGAGGTGAGAGGAGCGCCATGTTTGTCTGCGGAGAGACACAGACAGAGGTGAGAGGAGCGCCATGTTTGTCTGCGGAGAGACACAGACAGAGGTGAGAGATGCGCCAGGTTTGTCTGCGGAGAGACACAGAGGTGAGAGGAGCGCCATGTTTGTCTGCGGAGAGACGGGGCAGAGGTGAGAGGAGCGCCATGTCTGCCTGCAGAGCAGACACACAGGAGCGGAGGGAAATCAGAGAGGAGCGCCATGCTTCCTGCCGAGGAACACACATGAACGGAGGGAAGAAGGATGTCAGCAGTCAGCACCAGTCCAGCATGTCTTCCTGCGGAGAATCGTGGAGGAACGGATGGAGGTGAGACCGGGCGGAGGGACAGAAACAGGGCGGTGATTCTGAAGGAATCAACATATCGAGATTAACATAGGGAAACTAGGCTGAAAGAAACAAAGGGTAACTAGCACGACATTCACATATATCTTAATTTCCATCGTATTCGGATCCTACGAATATAAACGCGTTGATGGGTTCATGGGACTCATAGGGCATCAGAGAGCAGGGTGTCGGATACCAGACAGTTCTCTCTTCGTCCAGTTTACAAACGCTAATCGTGGAATTACCCATGCGCGCAGTTGGCGTCGCCTCCACTCGCCATGGTTCGATATGGCTGCCCGGCGGTTACAAACAGGGCGGCGCGGAGTTACATGGCCGCCAAGCTGCACTGCAGAGACGCTCAGAGAGGGGATACGGGTACGGGAAGGCAAGAGACCTCGCCACCCTTCGTGTCCCGTCGCCTCGGACACAGCGAGCGTCAGCGTTGACGTCACCGGACCAGATAACAGTCCGATGGCGACACATGTCCGTCACAGGCCTGTCAGCGGCTCTCAAACCTACCATCACAGACCTGTCGGGGGTTCTCAAATCCACTGCACTCCGCAGACGGTGGCGGGGCTCGAGGAGCTCTGTAACAGGCGTCGCCCGGTGAAGTTTGAGAGCCCCGCGACTCGGCAATGCACCTAACGACCTCGGAGGCCGTCCCTGCCGCCGGCAGGGGCCCCGCGAGGTGGGCCGGGTCAGTTCGGTAGCAAGTAGCGACCCAGCGAGAGACCGTGGTGCCATGGGTAAATCCAGGGAGCTGCGACTGCCACCGACCGTCTCGGCCCGCCCGCTACGGCTTAACGCTGGCGTTCATAATCCCGGCGCCGGACAGTCGCGTGCATGATGATGCTGACCTTTCGAGAGCTGTTATATAAGAGCGGATCGAGCATAGCTAAATATAACAACACCGAGCGAAACGCGACTGGGCCGACACAACTGGACGGAGAGCACGGGACGACACCAAGGACATCCGATGGGCGATGATAAACATCTATTGGACAGCGCAAACGTTACCCGTGTGACCCGGGACACGGGAGACTGTTCCGTTAGCAGACGGATTCTGGGTGTGACCCGGGACACGTAGGTAGGACACGCAAGGGCGGCGCCACCTTCCGAATGTAGGGGGCGGGGGGCAGAGGCATTTTGAAGTCGATTCTTTCCATGTAACGTCCATATGCGTAATGTTATAATCAGCGGCGTAACTTTTTGAAAATCATTGGGGTTGCACTTAGTTGTTAAGAGCCCATTTGTACCACATCTCGTCATAGGCGTAGTGTTAAATTGCAGAATTATTGGGGTTGAAGCTACAACCCCACTTTGCATTAAAGTTACACCCATGGTTATAATCCGAAAATATGGGGGAAACGTCCCCCCCGTCCCCCCTTTGACGCCACCTCTGAGGACACGTGACTCCAAAACCTGAGCACCAGGGTTTCCTTCTGGTCTATCAACGATCTAGTGGTTTGGGAAACGATACAAGACTCATTTAAACTACAAACTACTTGAATATGTGCTCGCAGATAATCATTATTCTAAAAAAGAGCGTGTCTAGTCAAATACATAGCATTTGTTATGCTCCCAGCAGATAGATCTTGCTTTGCTGAATCGAATGGCATCACCCGTAGCTCTGGATCCAGTGGCTCATGTAACATGTTGCTGGATTTCGTTTGGCATTTTCCGCATGTTATGCCGTGCTTTTCCGTCCGTTTAGTATGGTGCTACACCCGAGATACACTCTTACTACTCCGATACACTTTCTGACACCGGCCACGTATCTAGTAGCGCCGCGACAATACCCGAGTGTTCTGCTCAGCGACCTCAGCGAACCGGCCGACCTTGTTAGAGACTGTACAGGCAAAGTCAGAGACTGTAGTGGGCGGAGCCGGCCGACCTTGTTAGAGACTGTACAGGCAATGTCAGAGACTGTAGTGGGCGGAGCCGGCCGTGAGAAACCTATGACGTCATGCGTCATACAAAAGAGAAACTTGTGGATTTTTCCAAAGATATCAATTAATTGCCCAAACCAGTCATATCCGCATTTTTCAGCTCAGGATACCCACTACTGCCAAACTTCAAGAAATCTGTCAAAGTGGGATACTCCCTTTTAAGTCCTTCTACCACTAGGCACTAGCACAATAGCTCCCGAATCTTATCTGCCAGCGATTTGGAGAGCGAGAAAAGGTGTCATCAAACCATAAACACTGATAATTGGAAATCTCTGTTCAAATAAGATAAGCAGCGCTACCGCTACAATAACAACAAAACGTCTCGAGAATAACATCAGCACAAGCGAATGACGGCGACCAACAACACACAGCGCATCCCTGCACATTGAACAAGTCATTAGCTACACAGGAGTGTCAGCTCACGCTGAGATCGCACCTCTCTCTGTGGCAATAAACAGACGGGTGTCGTTCTCCGAAGCCGAGCCGGGCGGCGCCGCGCCGCCCGGCGATGGCAATGATCGGCACCAACTCCTTCAGAGGCGCCACACGCATAGGCGTAGGAGCCTATGTGCCAAGGGGGGGGGGGCAGCTGCCCCCAACATTTTCGGATTTTAACATTAAGCCTATGGACGTTGCATGGAAAGAATCGACTTCAAAATGCATTTTGCCCCCCAACTTCAAATGAGTTCCTACGCCCCTGGACACACGGGGTCAGCGGGTCCGCGGCCCACCCTGGCCCGCGCGCGCCCCGCTCTGGGCCTGCTCGTCAGCCCGTCCACTGCGAGAGAACTCACCTCTTCGTCCGTGATTCCGACTGCAGCCCCACCCCGCCGTGATGGTCACTGTTCGGTTTCGAGTCTCGACGCTCGCCAGCGCTCTCCACTCGCTCCTCACGCCGCACACAAACACACACAGCCCTCCTCGTGGCCCGGCCTGCGCGACTGGCGGGCCGGGCGGCGGCCGGCCGCCCCCTCGGCCTAGGTTGCGTCAGCAGCCGTCAGCTCGCCGCGGAGCTCCGCCCGGCCAGCCGGCAGTCGGGGCATCGCGCGTCTGACGCAATCGACTCCGGCGGTCGCTAGTCCGGGCCTCGGCCGGGGGCTGCGGCACAGCGCGGCCCTGCAGTCCATGGGAACGTCTGCAGCGCTGGGTTTTGGAAGCGCACTGCAGTTTCGCACCTGCTAAAAAATCGCACCTGCTAAAAAATACACGCGCGCGGCACACCGTGCTACACCACATCACATTGCACTACTACGGGTTGTACAACTCTGCTGTAGGCCCCGGCCCCGGGGCGCTCATGCCCCGCCTTGACAGTCTCAACCCGTAACGCGCTGCTGGTGATGCTGATGACGTGGACCCAGTGCAGGGCATTTCCGGCTGGTTGAAGGACTCCACCTCAGCCGCGTCGGGTTGGTTTGAGATCGGGCAATGCGCATGCGTGTGCTGTTTACGAAAGCGGCAAAACAAAGTCGGGGGTGGCAAAAACAAAACGGATGTCGAAAAAGGTCGAAGCGTGGCGGAGCGCGGCGCAATGGTTTCGTGGCATACGGCCGGTGAAAACCCGCTCGGTATACTGATGCAACAGTCGTCAAACCTGGCGGAAGCCGCGGTGTGGAAGCCAGATTATGCTAGCCTGATTGGCAGTCGGCCGTGGGGACGTGCACAAGCACATCTCGAAGACCATTTGGACTAATTGGCCGTCTAAAGGCGGTACAGGTACTGAGATGATAAAATTACACCTCACTTCAGACAGAGCAATAAGTTGGCCTTGAACCGAAGGCATACATAGACCAATGCTGCCGAGAACGTGCTGAACACATTGCAATGAAGAAAGAAAACACAGCAAATTATCAATTAGAACGCATTTCAATAGAGAACAAAACCACCACAAATTATACCAGCCAGATACAACTGGTATTTGTCAACATATGCGTTAAAATACTTAGCATACCTATTTTTGATAATGATAAATCATATTTCACGAGGACAAAACAAAACTCCACTCGAGAACTAAACCTAATTTCTACCTCAGGTAGTTTTTTTAGCTGGAGATTTCGGCCAGCCCTCATCGCCACCCGCATCTGCGAACGTGGGTCGGCTCTCCGCCGGCACCTAGTTACTACCCTCCCTCTGACCTGATCGGACCCCGCCGTCTCCCATCCGCCATCGACGTGGGTCGGCGCGTTATGTAACCCATGACCCCCGGCGGTGCAGCACGACACGGCATCGGCGCAAACGTCGCCTCGTGGCGCAGGCACCGGCGACCTTGACTCTATTCCTGCTGGGAGGGAGGGAATGGGGCGGCGGGGAGGGCGGTCCTGTACCAAGGAAAGGCCCGGACCAGCCCGGACGGTCGCTGCAATGGACAGTGGACACTGCACAGGAAACGCAGGCGGGTGCAAGCTGTGCAAGCTGTGCGTGTGCAAATGTGTCAGTGATGAGGTGATACCGACGCACACACGCCAGGTGAATGGTGAATACTGAATAGGAATGGGAAATCTCACTGCAGCGGTGCTGGTCCTACCTGACAGCGGACAATAAATGACCCTTCAGACTTCAGAGCGTCACAGACATACGTTGACAGGGTACAGGAACTTACGAAATGTGTCTGGGCAGAAGTCCCCTTCTAAAATTTAGTCGATCTTTTAAAATTAATAAGGAACACAGATTTGTACATCAACAGCAAGTCTCCAAAGTCCAAATGCACAAAATGGAAGTAGGCATGGACTAGTGGTGCATATAGTAAAGTAATCTTGAGTTGTGCCAGGTTCAGAAAATATTTGTCCAATGTCCGACCGATGTCCAAGACCCAGGGGCGTCGCCACAGGGGGGGGGGACGGGGGGGACACCGTCTCCCCCAGCCGTTAGGCTGGGGGGATTATCCCCTCCAGTTTTGGAGTCTCCCCAGGATTTATCTGCACTTCACTCGGAACATGCAATTTTTTCAATACGTATGCGTTTGGAAAAGCATGTGCTCGTCCTTTTTCCACTTTTTACTTTGTTCCGCTTTTGAAGGGTTTGTCAGAATTTAAACAGCTTTCGACTGCAGAAGACATAAGCATGGCGCGAAATGGGCTCTGTTGGTTGTTTACGGCACACTTTGTGTACTTGTTTCCTAATACAAAATATTGTCTGTCCTGTTCTGTGCCTGTCCCTGGGCCGTCGGAGGCGGGGGGGGGCGTCCCCAGTTAAAAATCGAGGGGACGTCCGCAAGGAAGTGACTGATTTTTTATCTGAATTCGTGCCAAAGGAAATTGAACTAACTTATTTTCAGGTAAAAAAGAGGTCACCTTTAACCCTATCAGGACTAGCCCGCATTTTTTCGAGACAGGTGCATCCGGTCAGGGGAGGGCCATCACAGGGGGGCCCAGTCCCCATAACTATCCGACGTATTGCGATAGTTCAATAATCGAATTTCAAAAAGTTCCTTCTTGGTAAGTTATGTACATTACTTCTGAGAATTCAAACCATTTCCAGTCTTCAGCCAGCCTGAGAGAGCCCATTCCGGCCTGAGAGGGCTTAAAGGGTTTCTTCCCTCCTTGTCATAGGTCTCTCTGATGACTAGAGGGTCCTTGTATTTGTGTTAAAGGGCATTGGATCAGCTTAAACGGCTTTCGTCAGGATTTGGCCAAGGACCTTGAATTTCTATACTCTATAGGGCCTTGGCGCTGAGAGCCAGGTCCCAAACGGAGATGAAGGGCCAGGGTCCTCGCACTGGTGGGGGGGGGGGGCAGCAGGGACCGGCCCCCACACTCGTAAAAAGTGTTAGGGGCTGCCCCGCTAGAACTGCGTTAGGGTATTTAGCCTTAGAATCTACATTATTTTCCAAAATATTTTTGTCATCAACTCAAACGATGCCGAGGCAAGAGTTTTGGGACGACTCAAATTCGATACATCTGTGATTTAGCTTTGTAAAACAGAAAGAGCAAAGAATGGCGGACCCTTTTATTTCCATGAAATTTGGTGCCCAAATAGAGTTTCATGTGTAGTGTAGATTAACATTGAGAAATCTGTTTCACCCTACTTATGATAGTTTGTTGTTTAGACGCCAGTAGAGTTCGCTAGCGATAGATTCGAGATTTGGGAGCCCCTTAAATTGCCTTGAAAATCGCTGTTCAGATAGAGATGAGCACGGTGAAATTAACATGGTGAAATTGACTCCCCCTACACATGATAGTTGTGCTTTAGCCCGTCAATAGAGTTCGGCTAGCGCACAGGATTGAATTTTGGGCAGACCCTTATATTTCCATAAAAATATGTATCCAGATAAGGCGTGGATTAAACATAGTGAAATTCGTTCACCTACATGTGATAGTTTCGCGTTCTAGACTCCAGCGACAGATTCCGAGAATTTGGCCGACCTCTTAGATTCCGCATGAACACTTGATGTCTATGTACGACGTTCAAGTGTAAATAAAATCGTGAAATCCGTTTAACCCGCAAATTGATTGTAATGGCGTTTAGCGCCAATAGAGTTCGCCAGCGACAGATTGACTTGAAATATGTACTTATAATTCCGTCCCTGGGCGGATCCAGGGGTCAACCCAGGCAATGCCCCCCCCCCTCCGCAGCTGGAGGAGGGCCAACATGTCTTGTTGGCCCCAAAACGTCACAATTATCGTAAAAATTGTTTTTGCAGCAGTCGAAATCCAGCTATCACTTGAAAAAAGAAAAAATCGGACGCCGCTTCGCGGCAATGACACGAATTTGGGTTATTGTTTATGCCAAAATTTGAAATGAAAAAATTAAATCCATTTACGTTGTATGGCCGGGCTTTCTTTGGCAGTAATTGCTGCCCAGGGCCCGTTTCCTTTCATAAAACATTTCGGCAGCATGTTAGCTGGTAATTAAAATTTTCGCGCCGCTCTTCGGCGGCGCTAAATAATTTAAGTAGGTATCTACTATAAACATGGAAATCCATATTTAAAATGCTGCAAAGACGTTTTTTCGCCATTTCAGCCGATTCCCACTTTAACAAATTAGGCGAACCCCGCGATTGGTTTGGAGATCACGTTATTAGTATGTACTTAATGTGTATATTCGTAGCATGTATGTTACAAAGTAATTGCGCTTTTGCGTTTAAAGAAGCTTCTAATCCAAAAAAACGTGACCGGCCCAACATCCGGGGAGAAAAAAATGGAGTACCAATTTTTGTTACACTAGACCAAAACGACGGCTGGACCACCAGTGTCGTCCGCACCCACTCAAAAATGTCGTGGCGACGCCCTCCAAGGACCATAGTCGTCCGAACTGTCCGAAAATAAAATGTTTGTCGAAATTTGTCGGAAGCAGAATAAGTGTAAGATATGGAATGTAAAACATTCAGTGATTTGTATCATTCCCAATATAGGCACACGCACAACTCACAAGTATAAGCATTTGTGTCAAATATCGCTACAGTTAAGATATCCGAAAGCCACGATCATCATATATCCATTTATATGCAGGGAAATATTTACTGATAAAAAGTAACTGGGAAAGTTATTTTAACGACAAACCATCTTTAGGCATTGGATGTCCGAAAATGTCCAAAGCAATATGCTTTTGTCCGTCTGAAACCAAACCGATTTTCGGACGAATTCGGATAAACGAAAATGTTTGCACCGATTGGCACCACTAGCATGGACCATACCAACCAGATACATTGCTTCATGCTTGGGGTATACAAATTACAATGCAAAATGCGTGCAAAAATATGGAACGTATAAGGTTATTTGTGCAAGCGTTTTGGTTACGAATTACGGATACCTATTTGCTACACATATATGTGTGTACACAAATAAGGATACGTTTACATGACATTTGATTTCGAATTCCGTGGTATACATATTTGTATTCCAGAATTTGTGCTACGAGTCTGGCATAGGATGTTTCTTCGTCATAGCGTTGATAGAGCTATATATTATTATTGGTTACAATGTTTTTTTGCTTTTTGGATGTAAATGCTACTATTCATGAATTATTACTAGGCGCCACAGAGTAAATAACATTAAGTCTTTTCGGCATGGGGTAGGTCAAAATTCTTAATTAGTTTTAAAAGCAAAACGCGCCATTACAGATATATGATGTCGGCTCTGCTCCTCTAAAGTTCAGCAGAGAAAGAGTTGGCCAGGGGTCGAAAAAGTAAAAGTGGCCACAGCGAAATTCCAGATCAAGCCAGGCGGTCGCCGTCATTAACGAATCCAGAACGGGTGGCGAGCTGGCGATATATCGGGGGATAGATGGCGATATATCGGGTGAACGGGTGGCGCTGGCGATATATGACGATACATTCTGTTGGCGATATAACGAGTGGCGATCACAGCAATATATTGCTTCTTTTAACTCATTTTTTTTGCTACTCAGGTCCGACCAAAAAGTTCGCCCCCAAACTTACTTCTTAAAGAGTACTTCCACGCCCCTGAAATAGAGGTAATTGAACTTTGATCTGACCCCACCACATCCCAAGGTTCAAGAGCTTACAACTTCACAAGTTTATGCCCCAATGTCACAACAAAATGCATACAATAGGCAGCAATGGGCCCAGCTTTTTGGGTATTGGTAGCCTGGGTAAAGTAGGGCAGGCGCCACGCTTCCGTACACAACACTTAGTGAACACTAGGCACTAGGCAGTGCGACGACCCTGAACAAGTGAGAGGTCGCTTGACCAGCCGGCTTGATGGAAGGGGTATTTGCATGGATGGTGGAACAGAGATGTCTTCAGGCAGCGATGGGGGGGGGCAGTGGTGGAACAGGGCGTCTTCAGGAAGCGATGAGGGGGAGGATGGTGGAACAGAGGCGTCTTCGGGCACCGATGGTGGCGGAAACGGAGGCATCTTCAGGCAGCAATCGGGGAGATGTAGGAACAGAGCCGTCTTTCAGCAGCAATGAGAAGGGGAGATGGGAACAGATCGTCTTCAGCAGCAATGGGGATGTGAACAAGCGCTTCAACAGGCAATTGGGCGATGGTGGAACAGAGGTGTCCGCAGACAGGGGGAGCTGGTGGAACAAAGGCATCTTCAGGCAGCGATGGGGGAGATTCTCCTCCCCATCACTGCCTGAAGATGCCTCTGTTCCACCATCCCCCCATTGCTGCCTGAAGACACCTCTGTTCCACCATCATGAAAAATACCCTCCCAATGACATCATCAAGCTGGCTGCACCGCCCACCACTTGTTCAGGCTTGTCAGACTACCTTGACCTAGTGTTGAGTACGGATGTGTGATGCCTGCCCTACCAATCCCCCTTTTTGGGTGGCCGTTCAGGGAAGCTGGCCTGGTGCAGAATTGCCCTCCACTTTGGATTCCTTTCACTACCACGTGACTTTCCTATGGTGAACGTTGCTAAAGTAAACCACAAAAAAACTCCTGTGATCCCCAACCCACAAGAACAATATGAAGGAAACCCTTCATTTAAAACATGTGACCAAAAATGCAGTTTTTCCCCGTCCCCAGCCACCTTCCCTGAACGCACAGGCACCAGAACTGCCAAAATGGGGGGTGGAGGCATTCTGAAGTTGATTCTTTCCATGCAACACCATAGGCGTAATGTTAAAATCTGACAATGTTGGGGGGCGGCTGCCCCCTCTGCCCCCGATTCCTGTGTCTTTGCTGAACGGCCACCAATTTTTTAATGCATAAACCAGATAAGGTCAAAGACATTTGACCTTGACATGACATATTTAAATTTGAATAACTAAAATCATGCCACCTCTGAATTATCTAATTCTTACACATAACTTTGCCCAACATGTCCTCTACAAGCTGGGGAAAAATTAATGTGGCCATTCATAAGTTTAGAAGAAAATGGCTATCACCTGTCATGTGACCTGACCCACCTTAGAGCCTAGAGGGTGGCCGTTCAAGAGAGGTCACCTGGGGCAAAGGGAAAAATGCTACCATTTTTGGTCTTGTGTATTCAATGAAGGGTTTTCTTCATATTGTTGCAGTGGGTTGGGGTTCACAGGAAAGTTTATTTGCAATTAACAATAGCAACATTCAGGGGCACCGGTAGTGTCTGAAAGTTTGGGGGCCGGAGGCATTCTGAAGTTGATTCTTTCCATGCAACGCCATAGGCGTAATGTTAAAATCTGACAATGTTGGGGGGGGGGGGCTGCCCTCTTTGCCCCCAGTTCCTGCAGCTTTGCAACATTCATCATAGGAAGACAGATATACAGACTAACACCTCCTGTTCAGCTCAGTTGTGGATCACCGGGACAGACACCGAATTACATGTACAGATCACAGTGGAACATAACGGCGAAACAGAAATCACCGACCCGATCGAGCTCCAGCCCTCTCATTGGGTGACAGATCGGAACCACCGTCCGAATCACTGTCGTCAGGCGACTCAGCCAATGCGGACAGACATCTCTTGACATATGTCAGCATCTCGATTGCAGCAGTGACACCTCCTGCGCTAGCTGGATGCCAATTCTGGGCAGCTTCGAGCTTACAGAAGCTGGTGCAGTTGTGTGGAGCACAGTCGGCGGACTGTTAACAGAAAAGCTGGTGCAGACTATGCACTCAGGGAACATTCAGTCGGCAGACACGCACTGTCAGCTCAGGGACAGCCCTGGAGACGAGACTCGCAACTTTTTCTCTCAGGACAGACGGGACAAGACAAGATCACTCTCAGGCTTACCAGTGGCCGAGCCGAGATCGCCACGAACTGACCAAACCGTCACTGTCAGCTTCTTAAATGATGCAATTGCAAGAACTGTGCTTCGCGCAGACAACGGCACGTGAACACAGCCTAGCACCAAGGTCACATTAAACTTAATCCGAACGAGAGACCATCTAAGCATTGCTGTGCATCACCGAGGCAAGCTTGCTACGTGAGAAGAAATCCTTCAGTTTTCACATCCCAATAAGGCTGTCTTTGATGGGTTGTGTGGATCTTGGCTGGTTTTGGTCAACAGTATTTTAGCGCCACACACTCGCTTGGTCTACTCTCGAGCCTCGTATGGTGACGACTGGTATAGCAGACACATGGTGAACGGAGGCTGACGAAAACAGATTGCCAGATCCTACTGCGATGCTCCAGTCGACCGCACCTTTCGCGAAGTCTGCCGGATACAAACACCGTGAGTCAACGTGGTCAGCCCCACCCGGCAGTGACTGCAGTGACTAATCATTCCCATATTTATGGCTTTTTACCAGTCATGTTCGAACTCTAGTGGATATAGATCTCATGTAACATGCAGGCACAAGACAATCAGGCTAAGTCCACTTGTGCATTCACGACTTAGCGATGTAGATCTAGTCGAGACTGGCAGCTCATACGCAAAAGGTCATTTGACTCACGCAGTGATCTATCTCATTGCTGACTCAACACATTGCGAGACAGATCGACAAACTCTCGTTGTCGATACTTGTCAATGCTATCAACCGCCCTCATAGAGCACTTCACCTGATTGTTCGCCACTTATATGGAAAGTAATTCAAATTTAGATAATACGAGTAATACACAGAACGGACAGACACAGAGGTCAAACCTTCCAGCCTGCACACCAACGTACACTGAACTGACAGTCGACTGACAAACGGCACAATCACAGGATTCAACCGTCATGCTTATCTAGGCGACTAGGAACGATTGCAGATTCAGTCCCGGACAATCTGAATAGCACCCACAACACCCGCACGATAGGCGAGCAGCGATAATCCAGAGGGACATATCCGTCTTACCATAGTCCTTCATGGTTGATCTCCGGTACAGACACCGTTCCTGTCAGCTCAGTGATCAGGCGGCAAACACCGTGCACGTCAGTCATCAGAGTTTTTCTAAGTCAGTCGGATACAGACACCTAGTTTTCATACCTGTCAGGTATTACTAACGCACTAGCACACGTTCTGAGGACAGACACCAGTTCCCCTAGTCAGCTTGCACCTCATTGACCAGCTTGCGTGCTACAAACATCCTTGAAGCGTACATGGTCCGATCTCTATGTGAACAGATCCGAGCATCATGACAACCTAGTCTCACAGTCGAACTCCAGGCTATGAGCGTATCAATGAATCTATTGGAGTGTAACCGACCTCAAGCACTAGTTTAAAAAGTATCCACGGCAGACACAAGAGTCACTCTCAGCTCAGGTGAACAGTCGGACAGCACCGGTCACTGTCAGCTCAGTGACAGTCGGACAAACACGTATCCACTGTCAGCTCAGAGATAGCGGACAGCACCGGCACTTCAGCTCAGTGACAGCGGACAAGACACCGGCACGGCAGCTTCGGTGAGCAGAATCGGGAAGACAATTCGCGACGGTCACTGTTCAAACTTGTCACCGCTGGGCTATAGCGTGTTTATTAAAAATCGGAACAGTTCAAGATACCACACGACGTCATGTTCATCAGGTGTTCGACAGTCGTGGATCGTAAACATTAGCCGTATACGATCTGTCACGGATTCATCAGTGACAGGGTGGAACGGTAGACATCCGTTAGTTTGCGGATCTTGAGCTTCAGCTGAACAGGGTTTGCTGTCGTACGATACAACGAGTGTCATACTCTTCATAAGTTCTAGAAGCGATGTATATCGACGTATCAAAGACACATGGTGCGTCATTGTCCGACTTCCCCTGAGCTGACGCTGATCTCTTTGTACTGATTCTATCTCTTACTGAGTATCCTGATCGTAGACACCGTGTGTACTTGTCACCGAACTACTCACGTCGATGTGGTCTAGCACCCCTCTTGTGTGTTCGGGCCAATCACCACATAGCTTGTATACCGTCGGTCCGTAGCCTTGACGCTGAACAGGTGACTGTTGTTTGTGCGAGGCCGTCACATAAGATAGACAGGCCTACCTAGATCCAGTATGGGTTCTGTTCCCGCACTAGTCTCCGCCTGTATGCCAGAGATGTACACTCTTGTTGAGCCTGACTCAGATCATATTCCATCCCTGAGCTCAGAATCGTGACCTTCTCCCTAGTCATTGCGCTCACGATGTCATTCTTCAGACGAGACTGGCTCGTAACCTATGAGACATACGAGACGTAAATAACATCGGAACGCCCAAATGGCGACCTGTGCATGCATATTGTGTGTCGCCATTGCTAACACTGTCCACCTTCGATATAACTTGATCATTAGAGTTACCCCGTTCGTTATTTCTTCCCGACTGTCAACTCTATGAGCTAGCACATTTGTGACCGTGCTGTCCGGACGCTACCTGTACTGGCTGACATGGACACGATCTATGCGACATGTTCACTGTGCACATATGGCCGACTCGCCACTAGTACCCCGTGCTCGGCTTCCAGCATCTGTCTTCGCGCATCCACGGGCGTGACAGCACCCACCGGGACATAGTTCCGTTCGAAGGCCCTCGAACACTTACGCACCAGAGCCCATTGCCGACAATCTGATTTGTCTCGACCTTCCCGCTGTCACCATGGGTGAAAGTTCGGAGAATCTGGTCTTGGAGGTGCATGCGTGACTGTGAGCCGTAGTCGACAGCGAACGGTGCTGTCGGACTGTCGCCTGAGTGACAGTGACGGTTTGTTCCGACTGTCCCCTAGGGAGTGACATTGACCGGTGTCTGTCCGCTGTCACCTGGAGTGAGTGACGGGTTTCCGTCTGTCACCCCTGAGCGCTCGACAGCTGACCGAGGTCTGTCCGACTGTCACCTGAGCTTGACATGAACTGATGTCTGTCGACTTGTCACTGAGCTGACAGTGACCGGTTGTCTTCCGACTGTCACCTGAGCTGACAGTCCGGTGTGCGTTCCACTGTCACCTGACTAAGAGGCCGGTGTTTGTCCGACTGTCCCTGAGCTACGGTGACCGGTGTTTTCGACTGTCACCTGAGCTGTCATGGCCGGGTCTATCCTTCTAGTCACCTGCCCCTGACAGACCAAGTGTCGTCCGTCAAGTCACCTCCCTGACATGACCGGTGTCTGTCCGATCTGTCCTAGCTGACAGTGACCTGTTGTCCACTGTCACCCTGAGCTGACAGTGACTGGCGCTGTCGTCTGTCACCTCAGCTGACATGACCGAATCTTCTAGTATCAGTTAGATACTCAGTTGACGAAAACAAAGTGTCCGCAAAGTGCACGCCGAAGTGCATGTGAATGCGAATGTTACGTCAACTGTATCTCACAAAGTGTGCACGAGCCTTGTTAGAAATGGATTTTCTCTGCTCAACAGTTATGCGCATATTGTGCAAAGTTGAGGAAATCCATGTGGTCCGCTTTTTCATGCTTTGGCGAAACGTCGACTAAAACAGAAAACTCGACGGTTTTAGCAAATGATTTCGTGCCATGTGATATTTACCATGTTTGCAAGTCTTGAACAAATTCGTAGGATGTCCGCTTTTTGCATCATTGAACAAATGCAAGAACATAGAAATAATGGACGGCGAGACAAATTCATAACTTAAGGCATATAAGTATTTCGTAGGTATATCCCTAACAAGCTCTACGATCCTATGATCTCATAGATTATTCCCATATGTTATCATGCAAAGTAGAGACAATCAAAGTAGTTCCAAGATAGTGCACGGCAGATACTACTATCATCCCAAGATGCGTAATCAATACGCAAATCCTCCATTTCATTCTTCTTACGACATTCCTCGCACACCAAGTATTTGAACGGATGTCTGCTCCTGCGGATGAGCCAATTCATGAGGATATGTCTGCTGCTAACTAGTGTCGGATATAGCCATCCTGTCGTCCCTTGAGACTTTGCGCTGCAATATAGTTACAAATCGAGATTAAGAGCATATTCGTTCACTAACAATCGAGGAACACCCTAACTATTTATTATCTCCTACCCAAGGTAAGTTAACTGGCGGCCTTGCTAGTACATTAATCACAAATATAGAACCTACTATAGCGCAAAGTTTTACACGCGAAACCATGATGCCTATCAATCAAACCGATCACCCCTAGAATGAATCACACACTTTCCTCTATGTCGCCCCCAAGAGCCGTTCTATTGTACGAATACATATTAACAGATGTTGCATGTTATCCGCTGCACTCAACGCGCTCGCAGCAGACACCAGATCCTAGCGTAGTCCGAGTGATGTACATCACTCAATCTTCGTGCCGACAGCGGAATACTACAGATAGTGATCCGTCGCATGGAACCTGTATCACGCGCGGATCAGTCTTGCAACTCTCGTGTGAATCGTCATGTTGGCACGCAGCCTCCAGTCTCCCAGCTCGGAGTATCGCTGAAGGTCTCACGAAAGTTCACGCTCTTAGAAATTTGAGGAAATATATTTCTCGACTGGATACAATGACCCAGTCAGCGTTACTGTGCGAGGACTCCACCGATTGTGCATATGCCACCGTCGCAGGCCCCACTGAGTAGCTTGCATCTCTGCCCCTCCTATCCGTCCTGTTCTCGCCACGCCACCAGTATGCCCATCCGAACCTGATCAGACATTAGCCCGCACGAGGACAATTCCAACAGCCCCAGACCATATTGTGAAAATTATAGGTTGTAATAGTCGTTGCCTTCACACTCTATTCAATAGTTTCCGCGATATGTAAAAGAACCCACAGTGTGAGTACGGCTACCGATATCAGAATAGGTAGACAACATCCAGACGGCGTCAGCCGGACTCTGCGCCGGTCGCGCGCACGGCGGTGACGGCACGGCAGCGGCGGCGGTGGCGGCGGCGGTGGTGGCGGCGGTGGCGGTGGTGGTGACGGCTGTGGTGACGGCTGTGGTGACGGCTGTGGTGACGGCGGCGGCGGCGGCGACGACGGCGACGACGGCGACGGCGGCAACGGCGATAGCGACGGCGGCGCCCGCCCGCCCTGGGCGAACTAAGAAGCAGCGCCACTCGCCGCTCGGTAACCGTCACATCAATGACTAGCATATATTTACTAAAATCGAAAGGAATGAACGCTGCTCTCATTAAAAGCACAATTTGGCGCTGCAATTTTGTTCGATTCTTGTGTGCACAAATATGTAGAAAACTCTCTCTCTCGGGTGGGCCAGCGCCGTGGCGCCCCACATACCGCTCACCAGGACGTTCACGCGCCCCGAACCGCGGCTAACATTCGGCCATTCAGCGGGCGACAAAGTAAAACAGCATGTGGCTAGAGTTGTTAGTACGCCGACCTCACCTCGTACAGAAATAAATAAGTCGTGCAAAAGATGGCAATGGCGACAAGGGCGAAATTAAAAATAAAATACAGTGTATGTAGAGCGTTAAGACAGTGACCAAACCAAACGCAAATCGGAACAATGGATGACGTGGCGGATTTTGCACATCATTCTCATGACACGGTATTGGCACACTCATTACATTCAATAACAAATGCACAACCACCCACCCACTACAGAAAGAACAACATCTCTCTCCATGTATGTGTTACACAGAAATCACCCACGGTTATACAACATAGGGGGCGGGGGCGGGCAAGGGGCAGCAGAAAGCCGTGTGTGACCGCCCGGGCGGGCGAGGCGCGGCGGCCGGGCGGCGGCGGCGGCGCGCGCGCCCCGCCATAGAAGCAGCATGATGGGGCGCACCACCGCGCGACTGCGGTGCCGCCGCCGCCGCCGACAGCGCCCTCACTCCCGGACCGTCCGCCAGGCGGCGCGGCCATCGACGCCGGCAGCAGCGCACGCGCGATAAAGATTTTACAAAACATCAACGAGAGCATTGACAATGTTTACTCACTAATCTTGACTGGAATTCAACGCGCCTACTAAGAGCAGAGGTGCCGGCAGCTTCGTTGCCGTGCGCTCGCGCGGCGCGGGCGGCCGCACCGAGCGCGCCGGCCGCACGCGGACTCACGCACACACACGCGCGCGCACGCGGGCCGGCCGTCTACCGTTTTGATTGGCGACCGGGACTCAGCGGCGGCGGAGGCCGGGGCGGCGGCTCGCGAGGTCACCGGTCGCCTGCCGGCCGGCGGAGCAGCTCTCACGTCAGGACCAGGTCACAACAGCTCGTACTGTCGAAGGTGCATGCGCTGGATAATGTCCCTGCAATCGTTAAACACGCGCCGGATGTTCTCCGTGTCGACGGCGCACGTGAAGTGCGGGTAGCAGTAGTGCTTGCCGTCGCCACTGGCCGTGCTGATGCGCTGTGGGCGGAGGAGAGACGCGGGGTTAGATGACCAGACATGTGCGCTGCGGACGCATGACAGGGGCGGGATTAGATGACATGTGCGCTGTGGACGCATGAGAGAGGCGGGGTTAGCTGACAGACATGTGCGCTGCGGACGCATGAGAGGGGCGGGATTAAATGACATGTGCGCTGTGGACGCAGGAGAGGGGCGGGGTTAGCTGACAAGGCAGACAAACACAGACTTATAAGTTTAAAACGAGAGACGCAGACAAAACAACTCTGCCAGATGAGGATAAGGAACTTCTCCGACCGAACCAGACGAAGAGGTTCGTCTACAAAAAGAGAACAAAGGGTCAAGATTTGATTTAAAGGGAAATAGTTCACCTTTAACATTAGGATTTTTGAGTTGAGATAGACAAGTTGTGGCGCATGCCTCGAAATGACTTTGTGACGCTTTCACATTTTCCCAAAGAAACCCTCTTAATTATTTAATATTCATCCTAAAAGTCGGGACCGGGTATACCCGGTATACTCCAATCGCCTGATTGGCTGATTTTTGGCTGAGTTTGACGTATGAAATTATGACGGCACAGATGACGTAAGACTTGGGGAAAAGTGTAAGTGCTGGACAAAACCATACTGTTTAGTTACCTCATTCTTTTTAGCTGCAGAAATGAACTTTGTCAGGTAAATTGCTTATGGCATAGTGATTTTGGATGTTTAAATCTTTCTTAAAAACATTTGTTTTCTAAACAACGTTTTGTAGCGTATGCGTAAGCGTTCAGCGCTGCCGAACGTTCCAGGCTCGCGTACAAATGGTTGACCTGTCCCTCCCCACTCACCGAACCCCACTCGCACCAGTATCGCGCGTGGCCGTTGTTTGATTGGCCGCCCGCGGCGGCAGCCGCCCGGCATGACCTTTGACACAATAATCCCAGACAGCCGCCCCAGAGCAACGGACAGCAGAGCGACGATGCGGACACTACACTTTCATAGTTAAAATCTAATAGTGACGAAAATAGCCTACTTAAAGCAAGTACGTGATGGTTTTCAAAAGCGTTGTAATTTTCGGCATTCACAGTACTTGTGTATTTTCCGGCTCTTTAAACAAGTACTTGGGCAAGTACGCCGACCGTGGTTATGACACGATCCCTTACCTAAATCAATGACGTTGCGTGCTTCTCAGCCAGCTGATTTCGCATTAAACTTTTTGAGGAAAAAAAATATGAAATTATCACCAAATAATTGACATTTTAATTTGGCTTTTTCCGCGTAAAATATAGGTTTCTTGACTTACTAGTAAATGTAATAATTCATATTTCTTGGCTTCTGCTTCATCATTTCTGAACTTTTTCTCGTTTTTTTTTCAAGTGAATATTGCCTTTAAGGATCTTCTGACAGACGCACAGAAGCTCATCTGATGACATACGGCAAGGGTCGAAGGTTCGCTTGCTTCTGTGTTTTTCAGGAAGTCGCTTGCTTGTGGGTGTACCTTCCGGACGTTGATATCACTATTTTGTGTTCAAAATAGGGGTCAGCATCGTGTAAGAAAGAAAAAGATAGGAGTTTAGATGATTTCTAAATATGGTGATGACATAATATTATATTGATGAAACCAGCGAGAATATATAGCGAGGCGATTGACCAAAATGGATTAACTTGATGATCGATAATCAGTGACTATGTTCCGTGACAGAACATTACACAAAACATTTAAGTAGGGCATGTTCACCCAGGACATATTGTAGCGCGTGCTCACCTCACCCGCTCAGGGTAGACTGCCGGGCCCCCGCGCCGTCCGCCCGGTCGCGCCGGGTCGGGGTCACGACCTCCAGCCCCGGGGCGGCGGGCAGCCAACAGGCGGTCACCCATCCACAGAGGTGCGCAATCTTACTCGCCCACGTGCGAAGGCGACAGTTTTGACCGAAACGATGGAATTTTTGTGACCAATTTCACTGAAAAAGTGATATTAGATAATAAAAAGTTACACCTCAGAAAATGTGGTGATTGGTCAATAATTGATGAATATTGTCGATTTTTTTTTGTGTCAAAGACATCTCCGGTGACATCTCCGATCGAAAAGCTGAGGTCATCACGACACTCAGGTTAGATAGACCGGTTGGTAAACCCCTGGTATCCCGCGCCCCAGTGGGCCTAGGAGACAACTTCACCATGGTGGGGTGGGGGGTGGGGGTGGGGGTGGGGGGTCAAAAAATGACGCCTAGGCTAACTTAAAAAAACTTAGAGGGGCTATAAAGATGCAGACAAAACTTCAAAGCTCTTGATAGGGACATTCGAAGTTGCTTGGATATTTGTGGCTCAGGTCAATATTGAGCTCACCAGAGGACCTCTGGTGAGTTAATACCCACATAACACAGACACATGGTAACCACATGGTAATCATGAGGGCTAGCACACCTTTCCCACATGGTGCCCACATGGCTTTTAAGAGGTTTCTGCATGGTAACCACTAACCATATGGGCTAGCACCCCGTCTTCTAACCTCCTCAAACCCACATGGGGCCCATATGGGTATGCCCACGTCATCCCCATGTTCACGTGTGCCCACCTCAGCCCACATGGGACCCATGCCAATCCCATGTGCAAGCCCATGCCCATGTGAGCCCACGTAGCCCATCTTAAACCCATGTGGTAACCACATAGGTGTGTTAAGTGGGTATTGACCTGACTGAAATATTTGACCTTTGATGAACTGTCATCAAAGGTAAAACTTTCCAGTTTCAGAACTTAGCTTCGAACAACCCCAAATATATCAGTAACTATGATAGCTAGGAACAAACAAAGGCAATGGCAAGCTCTTGAAAAATACAATCGCCATGGGAAGGGGAGAACGGGGCACGTTCTGTCACGGGGCACATTCTGTCAGCGGGGTTTTCTCGTGAACTATCAACCACAGGTATATTGTTGTTTCGTAACATATGTTCCTTTGTGCTTCCAATGGCCCGGTACTATCAAAACAACATCCTGCGACCAGATTGGGTCCGAATTTGAAAGTTTGTTTTTTGGACAGAAATCAAAACTTTTTTAAAGTGAACAAAATTTTGGTTAGTGCCCATTCAGATAATTGTTATAGTGTCTTTGAATGCTGTCATGGTTGCTGACACGAATTCCAGAATATTGTGCTGAGCGTTATTCTGCCTCATTCTCCCAAGTTTTCAGTAAAAAGCTAAAAAGTGACCTATGTCGAGTGGGGCAGGTTCTGTCACCCAATCTGGGGCAGGTTCTGGCACTGAATCTGTTCATGATTCCTATCGTGATCATGTGATGGGTCAGCATGGCGCGTGACACGTGCCGCGTCATGGGGTGTCAGAAGTATTATCCTGCTGTAGCTTGAGAAACGGCTGGACCTATAAAGCTAAATTTGGTGTGTGGCTGGAGACCACACCATTGGAATGTTTGCACAAGGTCAAATCTGGGTCAACTGCACGTGCGCAGTGCACCCTGTTCGCGTCCACGAAAATTGCATGCAAACATCGTTTGCAATACCGGACTATATCTCGGCAACAAAAGTCGTAAAGACACGGTCAAACACAGACGCGTAGAGAAACGAGTCCGCCCGGCCGTATGCACTATGTGTCGATCAGCGGCGCGTGGGACGTGCCAAAGTTACTGGCTATATAAGCGGCAAATCAATAGTTTTATGACGTTTTCACAATTTAAATCAGTGCTCAAGACCTATGGGAACTGAAGCGATGAAACAAACACATCTGTAGACATTATGTGACGTCTCTAAAAATGCATGCAAAAATGGATGTTGGTTTTGGGTGTTGTTGGGGTGGGGGTTTTTATGCAGTATTTCGCTGTTAAATCAGCCTGTAATATTTTGATGACGATCTATAACTTGTCCTTCCATTATACACCGCCGTAGCTTCAAAACCAAAGGGTACTAGACGATAAAAATGATGCAGGCTGTAAAGCGACAATCAAAAATCCATCTAATAGCCCACCCATAAATGTAATTTTTGCTACAAACATGAAGCTTATATTGCAGAATTAAAATAACGCTGGAAAACCTATTTTAGTTCAAAGTATCGATTTAGTTCGGGATCTATTTGCGACGGCAAAACACACATAGCGAAAATAATTTCCAAAAGCATGCTTGCTTTAGCAGCAGACGAAGCGGATCGTTGCACGCGCGCCTCATAAGATTCTTGACGCGGATTTATTCGGACTCGCTCGTCCTTCGCCGTTTAAGGCGTCTTACTGGTTTATTACACTATGGTAATATCACCAAACCACGTGCAGTCATTATCACCTATCGCGCGATACCCCCCCCCCCCAAATCTGCCAATAGCAAGAGTGTCTTTATATCGCCTTTAAAATCCATATTACGTCAAGGGTGCCTCCAACGATGGTTACACACAGATTGCCGGCGTTCAGCATTGCAGGCGCCAATGGCACAATACATGAACGCCTGATATACTCGGAACCGTGCTGGGGGTGGGGGAGGGGTACGACTTCATGACGTTTTGTCTTTAATTTGAGCTAGACATTCGATTAAAAAAAAATCGCAGTGGAACATACAATTATATCAAACGGAGCAAAATTTGAAATCAGCATATTAAAATGCCCTATACAAACTTTCAGAGGCAAAACAAATCATATCAAGTCATAAAAGGTCAGTGACCTCGCTGACCTCTGAAAAGGTCATTCGTGGTCATTATCTCAATGGAAATAATAAATGTCACCCATTAACACCTGTAGCGCTACAGCTGGGAGGGGCACGTGCACTGTGCAGTGTGCATCTCTTTAATTTCCGATTTTGAAACACAAGCAAATGCCGCGATCGCATTTGGTCGTGCTTCTAGGAATCATTTGCCTTGAGGTCCTGCAAATTAAGCTTAACTTGAACCTCGAAACACATAACATAATTCACAATTCAAGTGAGCTGGATCAGGGGCAGGCTAACAATGTCACTGTAACAATGTAACCCTTGCTAACAATGTCACTGTCATCAGTGCACAGTCCATGCCTGCGTCCTGGGCTGTAGGTACTACTAAGTAGACCACTTTAGGGCCCGCTGAAGCCATGACACGTTCCTGTTCTACGCCACTCGCCACCGCTCGGCCCTGAACTTGGCGTGACACAATTTTGGTGCTGTGTAGCTGCGGGCGCTGATTGAGTCTGGGCACCTGTGACCATGGGCTGCCCGGCCCAGCGGTGGCGGCAGCGGCGGCGGCGGCGCGGCGGCGTGGTCTGTTTGTGTTGTATACCTCACCTGGGTGATTGTATCGACCGCGGGTGGCGGGCCGTCCGCCGGCCGCCCGCCCGATGCCACCGCCGCCGTCAGTGGTGAGCTGAGAACCGCGTGGGACCCAGCCGCCCCGGAGTGCCGCCCCCGCCTCCGCCCGAGTGCCGCTCCCGCCTCCGCTTCCGCCGCCGCCTTCACTGCCGACACACTGTGAGACGCTTGGGCCAGCTGTGAGGCTGCTACCCCAATGTAGCCTGAGTTGGAGCTGTAAGATGAGGATGTTTGTAAGTGCGTAACTGAAGTGATTGATGGTGGATGGTGGTAGTCCTTTGTTGTGCACTGTCCGGTCCAGTCATTGCGCAGGAGGAAACTCTCCCAGGAGAGAGACTGACACCGAAGTTCGGACTACGGTTTCTTTGTGCGGTAAGCAAACTGGATATTTCAGCACTGTAGTGACGGCGCTGTGAAGTGTCTGCCTTACCCCAGCCCCAGCGTCGGCCACGATGCCAGCGGCCACGGCGGTCTCTGTAGCTCCTCCGGAGCCGGCGTCCAAGCCGCCCGCCTTCGTCGACTGCTACGTCTGCGGTAAGCAGTTCGGCTCGCGCTCGGCGGCACCGCACGAGCGGCGCTGTCTGGAGCGGTGGCAGGCGGCCAATGCCGCGCTACCGGCGGCGCAGCGCAGCGCCGAGCCTCAGCGACCCTCGGCGGCATCCCAGGCGCCCTCCAAGCCATCCAAGG